>JANIHY010000006.1:48033156-48049861 GCA_027479065.1 Erythroxylum brevipes | reverse complement strand
TTGTCTACAGCACATGAGACCATACTTCCTAATCAACCCATGGGGATTCCCACACACACGGCTATCACATTATAAAAAATCAGAGACAAGTCAAAAATCAGAACTCCCAATTCATCAAACTTTCCTTGCCCATATAGAGGATCCCTTTACTCCTGCTTCAAACTTTCCTTGCCAAACTACAAGAAGCAGATGTTCATAACTCCACATAAAAATTATTACTAATTGTCTAAAGTGAGAGTAAAAATACGTTATCCTTAATAACATCATGACAGAGTTTACAAGCCACTTCAAGAATCATCCGAAGCCGAACAAACCAAGGAAGTCACTGTTTTCCACTGTGCTGGAAAATGCACCCTTCCATATTTCCAATCTCAGAAAGTATTCATTGATGTGTGGAAACTCTAAAACGAATCAAAATTTTCTCAACCATGAATCAAAACCAAAATTGTTTAGATCGGAGAGGCAACGCTAACCAAGCTAAAGCTCGCAGAGGTTTCTGATTAGATATGGTAGTAGAATATATCGATAAACTTCAGCAGCAACTAAAGGCACAAATTACCTCCCTTAGAAATCATCTTTCCTTCCAACAGCATCAGACCATAGAAGCTGGAGTACGGACAAGATTTCATTTTTAGATATTTCCGTACCCTCCTTCGCAGATTCACCAATCATTCTTTTCCCACAGGAGAAATCTTTTGCTGCCTCTATCTCCTCTTAAGCGCCAAATTTTTTTAGCAAGCAAACGCTTTGCCTCTTCAATCTCCATCAAGGCCTATATGTACGGATGTACCTTGCTTTCTCTTCAGTAGCAACTTTTATTAGATCTTCTTGTCTTTCCAAAACCCACTTTCACACCGTTATCCAAAAGAAGAATTCTCGTTATCATTCCTTTGAGAAACTTCATTGTCTTTAAAACAATAAACCCAAACACCATCATCTCTCAGTATTAGCGATTGACAAAACCAGTTCCAAAATCATTAAAAAAAACCAAATATTTACCTGCAGAAGAAAATGGAGACGATAAGCGATTTTTAGATACTGGAACTTCCTGGTTGATGAATTAATCAAAAGTGTATACCAACTGTTGAGAGGAGCTTTGCTTCTGAATTTGCCCATTCCACAAACTCATCAATTTTCTCATTCCGAGTCCGAAAATTTGTAGATCTAAGATCTGCAAGGACATCAATGAAACCTAATTACAGAAAAAAAAAATAAAAAAGTGCCAAAAAAGAAAAAACGAAACCCACTTAGCGTTCTTGATATCGGACTTTGATTTAACTCCTTTCATTGTGAATCCTACAAGTCAAACCGCAGATCAACTAAAAAAACTCCAAAAAAAATCAAAGAAAGAGGAAATCGATGCAAACCTATATAAAACCGAAAAGGAACTTACCCGGGCAATTATGCAGAGCTGTGCTTCGAGTTTTAGAGAGTGATGAGAGGAATGGAAAAGAGTGAAGGGGTTATTTGTTAAGGACCGAAAGACGGAGAAAAGAAGAAACCAGAAGAAAAAACGGGACAGAAAGAACTACCAAAATGGTTGGAAATGAATACTTTTAAATATTAACCAAACAAACCACGACAATTTCTTGAACAAAACATCGCGCCTTTTATTTTGAGACGTTACGGTGAAAAAACGTTGCGAAAATTATGGGACGTTTTATAAAAATGTCGCAAAAAGTTGACTCGCGAAAAGACTGAACAATTTGTGACGTTTTTAAAAAAAACGTCGCAAATTATATGTATTTGTTGTAGTGAGAACCGGATCTAATAATTGGGGTCCGGTCTTCGGGTCGGGTCCTGACACAATATATAGAGCATAAACTTAATGTCTACTCTATTTTAAGTTCAATTATATTAATTCTCCGCCATTAGCTATTGATTCAATTAATGATATTTGTAAACTTTTTACAAAATATCATTCCACCTTGGCCAAGGATTTCCTAAATTAATATTAATCAAGAATAACGGAATATTCTTCCTAATTACTTTAGGGTGATGAATCCTGTCTTGATCATTCAACTATCTCCACCTATCTTGATCATTCAACTATCTCCACCTATCTTGATCATTCAACTATCTCCATATAGTTCATGCTACATCCAATGACTATGTTTAAACGACCTTTAATAAAATAGATCACGAGTAGTATCAAAACATAACAATCTCTACACAAGATAACTTTGATGACCTCAAGTCAAATGGTCACTTATACAATTATCACAATGAGAGTTCCATAGACATACAAGTAATGTTCTAAATGGATTTCTTATATCGGGTATGTTCAATAAACTTGTTCTCTACCAAACACTCACACGTTTGTTTAAGTGTCTCTATACTTTAGCCTATGAGATTGACTACTCCTTTATAAGGAAAAAAACGTGTATTAGTCTTTTTCTATTCTATTAAAGTCCAATCTCAATAGAACGATGACTAGAAACTGATAGGAATATTACATAAATGCAATATGAATCTCATAATGATAATCTCGTTATAATTTTATTTGCAATATATAATTATTCCATGACTTTATCATATACATTTAAACATATAAAAGATAAATAAATCTTTTAAATAATTTGTTACTAAATTATAATCAAAGCAATTGGCGGGCATAAACCAACAATTTCTACTACAATGCATCAAGAGAAAACATTCTACATTATGTTTGAAGGCTTAGATATTGAATAATGAGTCAAGTCGGGCTCTTTTGAGGTAACTCAACTAAAGCCACAAACCCAGGCGAAGGTCAGGTTGGGAAGGCTCAAATATTGAATAACAAGGGAATTCCCAGTCTTTTGAGTCAAAAACTCACACGATAAGCTTTTATTAGTCACTCATGAAGGTCCCGCACTTTATTTAACGAGGATGCAACCATCCCAAAGTGTCAAGGATCACCGTCCCACAATTCCTCAAGAGATGGGTAAGGACTATTTTCATTGATATACAACTTCGCCGGGTATAACCTGCATTGCTTAATCTGCTCAATCTTTTGCCCGTCTTCATCACTTAATTTCCATCCGAATATTTCAAGGTTTTGTTTCATTCTATCCTTGTTCAAGCTTTTCACAATAAAACTTGCACCTTGTTCCTGTATCCATCTCAAGGCAACCTATTAAAATGAATGAATATATGCATTAGAATGTGATAGCTCATAAGGAATTCACAGGAGAAATTATTAGATCGAACTAACGTATCTTCTTATATAATAATTCGAATGCTACAAGATAATCATAACATGCAAAGGTATTAGAAGCCTGAATCCAATTTTTTACTCATTCCAGAATACTTTTTGCTGCCAATAGATTCCTAAACTATAGATAAGTTGCAAGTTTTACTAACACATTGTTGCAAATAGGAGGAGAAGACAATAGATTCCTAAACTATAGATAAGCATTTGCAAGTTTTACTAACACATTGTTGCAAATAGGAGGAGAAGATGCTAGGGTATGGGCCGAACGGCCGACAACAGATGCCTTCCCTAAACTGAAAAGGAAAGCACGTGAAAGTGCGCAAAGATAAGCAAAAGCGATTTTGATTCTAAGTATAAAAAAGAATAATTAAGAAGTTCAAAATATAAACACAAATCGTGTCAAATATGCAGTACGTGTATATTACGTCAATTTTAGAAAGTAAAAGAACAAACAAAATAAGGTTTTATATCAGTTCTGCTACGTACACTAAATAAATGAGTGGATATAAGCAAATTCGTACTAATTACATTTAATTTGGGAATCAGAATACTACATTTTAACAGAAAGGAGGAATTGGTCCATATCACACATTCCAATATGATAATTTTTCATCCTTATAAAAGATGTCAGGGAAACATATTCCATACTTAATATTCCCTATTCCATAACAGGATATCGAATTTTCGTCCCCATATTGGATGCTCGGAACATGAACTAGCAATTACATAGATTAAATTAATAAAATTATAAGCAGCCTTTTCGAACTGGTCTTACTAAATGTGAAGAAAATCTAAACGCATTCTATCCAAATAAAAGAATTTGTGTGATTATTATATAATAGAATATAATTAAAAATATTCAATTAAGTTGACTTTTAAAGCATTAACCAGTCGGAGTCACCTCTCCAATAATTGAGAATAGTGATTCAAAGAATCAAAATTCCCGTAGGCTTTGTGTTGATTTTGCGAGTCGCTTAGACTGTTAGCTGGATTATTTAATTGTATGGTATTTTTTAAACGACAGTGACAAGACAATATTGGAAAACTCGCTAAGCTATGACGTGATGAATTGTCTCATTCAAGGGAAGGGATCCTCTATCTCTTATCTGTCCGTTACTCTGTCTCATCCATCAATCAACCGTTCATTTACGTTAGTCTTAGCATAAATAAATGACAGAGAAGAGAGATCCTAAATACTCATTCAACAAGCAAGAGTCGGGGTAAACTGAACCTGGGCTACGCTCTTCCCTTTGGCAACCGCAATTTCTTTGAGGATTTTTGACTCGATTACCACAGTGGAACCCCAAAATGCTCCAATGCCTGCTAAAGGAGACCAGGCAGTCACGTGAATTCCTTTCTGTGAGCAGAACTCTCTCAGTTTCTTCTGCTGCCACGCAACATTCATTTCTACCTGCAAAAATAAAGTTTTCACTTCCTTCTATCGGCCATCGAATTAAGGTGTATTTCTATATATTTAAGGAATCAAGTAGAATAGGCAATTATTTGGCAGGATGTATGCACGGGCACCTGATTGACGGCAGGAGGTATAGTTGCATGCTGAA
This sequence comes from Erythroxylum brevipes, assembly GCA_027479065.1. NCBI lineage: Eukaryota > Viridiplantae > Streptophyta > Magnoliopsida > Malpighiales > Erythroxylaceae > Erythroxylum > Erythroxylum brevipes. Next base: position 48,045,106 of record JANIHY010000006.1, on the reverse strand, counting down.
GAAGTTGAGAAATTTTGATGGTACCATAGTTACTAACACCAATGGACTTTGTTAAGCCTAATCTTGAACACTCTTCCATAGCTTCCCATGTCCCTTTTATGTCAAAGGGAAGCAATTCATGGTCTGCAAACTTGAAATCATCGATTTCGTGTTCCAAGTTAACAGCTTCTTTCTTTAACCTCACTGGAAAATGGATGAGATACAGATCCAAGTAATCTAGTCCGAGCTTCCTAATTACAACATGTAAGAGAGAAAATAAGACACAAATAACTTCGGATAAGCGCTAAACGAGATGAGTACTAAATATTATGGTCATTAACACCGATTTTTGGTGATCCCACGGTTTATCATACTATGGGACTTTTAACATATACCGTTTTGGATTACCAGTGGTTTATTAGTCTATTTTAACCCCCAAACATTTCCCATTCCGTTTATAGTGCTTACTTGAGTGTCTCCTTGAGTGCTGGAATGATAAGATCGCGATGACCATCAGCTAACCCAAGCTTTGAGCAAACGAAGAGTTCTTCACGACCCTTTATGAGTCCTCGCTTCATCGCTTCTGAGATAGCTCTCCCAAGAGGCTCTTCTGTCATATAAGCAGAGGCAGTGTCGAAATGGCGGTAGCCAACTTCTATGGCGTCAAGGATGGCGGAGACTAGCAGCTCAGGCTCTGGGAGAGGGTCAACTGCGGTACCGAAGCCTATAACTGGCATCTCATGGCCTGAATTTAACAGTACTCGAGGGATTTGTCTCTCCATTGTCAAGGCTGGGGTTGGGGATGTGAAATATTTGGGGTTCTTGCCGGATATACATTGTGGCTACGAATACGTAGAATATATAAAGTTATGTGGCTCTGTGCACAAATTTTTTTCTTCAAAATTTTATGCATGTGGTGTGGATGGATAAGTGGAGGCAGTTTTTTTTCTTTTTTTAAAGTACTGCTAAATTCTATGTAGGGTTGTTTTCTAAATGACTCTAAAAATATAATTGTGTGATAATGAATGAAACACAACCGCGAAGTAAACGTACTAACGGTTGAATTCTTAACTTCGGTTGTCGAACGCGAGATATAGATTTTTTTTTTGCGTAAATTATTTCTGCCTAAGTTTTGATTAATTCTATCTTATAATTTTAAAATTGGCCTAAATTTTAAGAATTACTGAAAATCTAACTATTTGAATTAACTAAGGTTTTAGTGTCATAAAAACAGTTGTTTATATAGTGAACTGTCAATATCATAAGTATATATTATTGAACTTTAAAAAAAAAGTATGCCACTTTCAAAAGTTCAATATTCCATTTATCAAATTTGAAGCAAAAGATGTACGTGACTATTTAAATAATATTGTTATGATTTGATCACTTTCGTGCTTTTTCCTTCAGAATAGTGTCTGGTCGGGTCGGCTGTGCTAGGTCCGAGCTCAGGTCCACGCATTCACGGCCCACTCGTAAGTGGAAGTTTCTCATGCATACGTAAAAACCTAAACCTAGCATCTATTCCATATATAAGATATTATTTTGTCATAATTCAGGTACAAGATTAGAACCCTAATTCTCTCTGTTTCATAGCGACCAAAACTCTCACAAAAAGACTAACTTAAGCATCGGAGGGGCCTGCCGGCTATCAACCCTCGGCGTTCCTTGTGTTGTTTTGCAGGTATTCTCTTGTTGAAGACAACGAAACTCATGGATCCAAACAATAGCGTCCTGCCTCACCAGAATCAGGCAGAACCAATTGGCACCCACCGTGGGGCCCGGCATCAGGGCACCATTTTCAGAACCACTCAGATCAGTCAGGCGGCAGCAGCCAACCTTGATATAGTCGTCGTTGCGGCACTTGTGCTACAGCGGATGGATTTGCAGTTACCTGCCACTCTTCCGCCAGCACCACATGATTCCCGCACACAATCTTCGCACCCGAATGATCAACCACAACCTCAGAACCCAGATCAAGAAGAACAGAGCGTAGCCCTGGAAAACAATGTTGAGACCAACACGCATCCAAATCTCCAGCATCCCCTAGACGCAAATCCTCCTGCGCCACAGCATGCCTCCCTCACCCGAAAACAGATCAAGGAAGCGGCTGATCTGTTGATTCGTCAAATTTTACAGTCTCAGACGGAACAACAGCAACCACCCGCACGGCAGATTGGTATGATGACCGATCGTCATTCTGCTGAAGCCCTACAAAGAATCATGGACGATCGGATCAATGCGGCCATGAACTTCTGCCCAGATCGTCCATCAGCACAATATAGCTCTCCCTTCACCCCGGCGATCTTGGATAGCCTCCCAGCGGTCGGCACCAAAATACCGACACCTGAAAAATACACTGAAAAGACCGATCCCCTAGACTATTTGCAGCACTTCCAGTCAATGATGAACCTACACTGCGTCCCCGACGCCATCTAATGTAAGGCATTTTGTACCGCCTTTCAAGAAGGAGCTCGGCGATGGTTCAACAGTTTACCTCCAAGTTGCATCACTTGTTTTGAAGACTTTAAATCGCTATTTCTCAATCAGTTCACCACAAGTAAACGGCCGCAGAAGACTGCCTTTGAAGTGATGCAGTTGACACAAGGAAGGAATGAAAGGTTACGGGAGTTCATCACTCGGTTCAACAACGAAACTGTCGAAGTCCCTGACCTCACCTGCTCATCCATGTTGGCTGCACTTATGAGCAACAAGAGGGATGAGGAGTTCAAAAAGTCATTGGCCCTCGATCAGCCCAGATCTATCCAGGAAATAAGAAACAAGGCGGATAAATATATCCAACTCAAAGAAGTACTGAAAAATACGAAGCGTAGGGCGGATGATCGTTCACCAAATGACAAAGCAGATGGTTCACACAAGCGACAGAAGGGTCAGTCGAGCTGGAGAAAGCCGACCGATCGACAGGGACATCAACGAGAACTCTTCACCCCGCTCAACAGACGATATACGGAAGTACTGGCGGCCATGAGAGCGGATGGGGAACCCTCCGAGAATCTAATAAGTTGAAGACTTCCTCCAAGAAAAGGGACCCGGATTTATATTGTCGCTTCCATAGAAACATCGGTCATGACACAAAGGATTGTTGGGACTTGAAAAAACAAATCGATCTCCTTATCCAAAGGGGAAGGCTGGGTCGATTTTTGAAGCACGGAAAGAATGTCGATCGAGACAATGAGCATAAAAGCGGTCGGCCCGACAACTGACAACAGCCTTGAAGGCGAAACGATAGGAATGATGGAGGGAGGCAGAATGGAAATAATGACGATCGACGCGAAGCCAGAGGACAGTCCAGGGCAAGAGGTGATAGAAACATCGGACAACAAGATGACCGACCGGTTAGGGTCATTAATATGATTTTCAGTGGGAGTACAACAGGGGGTCCACCGTTAAAGGAAGAAAGAGGTATGTCAAGCAGGTCGGTGAAGACTTGTCGGCCAAGAGAAAGAGGCAGAATGATGGGATGATACCATTCGACAAATCTGACCTTGATGGTGTTAATTGTCCTCATGATGACGCGCTCGTAGTAAATCTGAACATGGACGGTAACAAAGTGAAACGGGTAATGATCGATACGGGCAGCTCGGTCGACCTATTGTATTATGATGCCTTCAAGCAGATGGAGATATCAGAGGATCCACTGCTGCCTATAGAAGGACCTATTAAAGGGGTAACTGAAGCATTAGTCTATCCATTTGCCCGAGTCTTTTTTAAAGTAAAATTCGGACAAAAGCCTTGTCAAATAGAGAAGGACGTTGAGTTCTTGGTTGTGAAGTTTGGCGGGGCGTACAATGCGATAATCGGTCGAGCCACTCAAAACGCCATCAGAGTAGTCGTCTCCACCTACTACCAAGCAATGAAGTTCCCAACGTCCCATGGAATCGGTGTTGTCAGAGGTCAGCAGAGAATTGCTAAGGAATGCTACTTAGCAGAAACAAGGACACTAGACGGGACGGTAGTCTTGATGAGCTCTCTTGACGTGAGAGCTGATGAAGAGACGGAGAGGATGAACCCCGTGGAAGAAACGCGACGGGTAATATTGGATGAAGCAAACAGCTCCAAGTTTACTAATCTAGGTTCCGAGCTTCAGGAGGGCCTAGTCAAAGAAATCACAGATTACTTAATAGAAAATAGATCGGTTTTCACTTGGGTATCGAGCGATATGCCTGAAATTTTTCGATCGGTCGCATCGCATTCTCTCAGTATCTGAAAAGACTACAAGCCAGTTAGACAGAAGAAGCGATGGCAAAGTAAAGAGAGGTAGAAAGTGATTGAGAAAGAAGTAGAAAAGCTGCTTAATGCTGGGTTCATTCAGGAAGTCAAATACCCTGAATGGTTGGCGAATGTTGTACTCGTGAAGAAGAAAAACGGAAAGTGGAGAATGTACATTGACTTCACCGACTTAAACAAAGCGTGCCCAAATGACAATTTCCCTTTGCCCAAAATTGATCAGCTAGTAGACTCCACGTCAAGGCATGAACTCCTCAGCTTCCTGGACGCTTTCTCGGGCTACCATAAGATTCAAATGAGTCTCAAAGATGAAGAGAGGACAGCCTTTATAACCGATTAGGGCACGTATTGCTACCAAGTAATGACGTTTAGTTTAAAGAATGCAGGGGCCACTTATCAGTGGCTCGTCATGGAAGTTTTTAAGAAACAGATTGGTCGATCGGTCGAGGCCTATGTGGATGATATGGTCATCAAAAGTAAGACGGCCGCTGAGCACGTGGAAGATCTCAAAGAAGTCTTCTAGACCCTTAACAAATTTCAAATGAAGCTAAACCCAGAAAAATGCGTCTTTGGTGTGGCATCTGAAAAATTCCTGGGGTTTATGATTACTCACCGGGGGATTGAAGCTAATCCAGAAAAGATCGAAGCTATCGTCCAAATGCCCTCGCCGTGCTGCTTGAAAGAGGGTCAGATACTGACCGGGCGGATGGTTTCTTTGAGCAGATTCGTCTCCAGGATGGGGGACAAATGCCTCCCGTTTTTCAAAATTTTAAGGAAAGCGGATGTGACCCAATTCCACTGGCCGGATGAATGCGAAAGAACATTCCAACAATTGAAGTAGTATCTGACCAGTCTGCCAGTCTTACAGAGCCCAGTCGAGGGAGAGAATCTGATTCTATATTTGGCAGTCATAGAGGGGGCGACTAGCGTAGTTCTTGTTCGATCGAAGGGAACTAAGCAATTCCCGATCTACAACGTCAGTAAGGTGCTGAGCGGACCAGAAACACGGTATACGCCCATAGAAAAGCTGGCTCTCTCCTTGATAACTGCGGCGCGGAAGCTAAGACCCTACTTCCAGAGTCATACTATTAAGGTATGGACTGACCAACCCCTCAGGCAGTGCCTCCAAAAGCCTGAGACCTCCGGACGATTAATAAAATGGGCGGTAGAGTTGGGAGAGTTCGATATACAATATAAGCCTCGGACTACGATCAAGGCTCAAGTGTTGGCTGACTTCGTTATAGAAATGAGTCAATCTGACTCACAGGGCGAGCAACGCCCTGCCTGGAGCCTATTTGTCGATGGGTCGTCCAACATTGAGGGGTGCGGAGCAGGAGTGGTACTGATCAGCCCGCACCGGGAAGAAAAGGTAGAATATGCTCTTCGATTAGAATTTAGAGCTTCCAATAATGAAGCAGAATACGAGGCTCTGATAGCCGGCCTCCAATTGGTAAAGGAAATGGGGATAAAGCATCTGAAGGTGTACAGCGACAGCCAAGTAGTGGTTGGTAAAGTCACCGGGCAGTAGGAGGCCAAGGGGAGCAGTATGATCAAGTACCTGGAGTTGGTAAAGCAGGAGTTGAGTAATTTTGAGCAATACTCGGTCAGCAGGATAGAGTGGACTCAAAATGCCAAAGCAGATGCACTATCCAAAATGGCCTCCGATCGAGAAGCGAGAAATAACGTTTTGGTCGAGCGACTAGACCGGCCTAGCATTCAGAAAGCCAATGAAGTCCTTGATGTAAATGCCGAGCGATCGAGTTGGATGGAACCGATCAGACAGTACCTCCTCGGGGGAACGCAGCCTGAAGATACCATGAAGGCCAAGAGACTAAGGATAAAGGCAGCCGAATATGCGATCGTTAATGACACCTTGTACGAACGATCTTATGACTGGCCACTACTGCGATGCCTGAGTGGAGAAGAGGCAGAACAGGAAATGGTCGAAGTCCACGAAGGGATGTGCGAAAATCATGTAGGAGGCAGAATGTTGGCTCATAGGTTGATTAGACAGGGGTATTACTGGCCGACAATGAAGAGAGACTGCCAGGAAAAAGTCAACCGGTGTGAGGCTTGCCAGAAAAACAGTAGCCTGCCTCACCAGCCGACCGAGAGGATAAAAATTGTGAGCCATCCTATCCCCTTTGCTCAATGGGGAATGGATATACTAGGACCTTTCCCCCTCGGTCCTGGAAAAAAGAAGTTTTTGATAGTAGCAGTGGAATACTTCACCAAATGGGTAGAAGCTAAAGTGGTCGCTACAATTACTGAGTAGAAGATGGAAAATTTTGTAAGAAGAAATATACTAAGTCGCTTTGGAATGCCTATGGTGTTGGTTACAAACAACGGTAGGCAGTTTGACAACGACAAGTTTAGAGACTTCTGCGAGCGACTAAAGATAAGGCTCCGATTGACTTCAGTAGCTCACCCTTAAAGTAACGGTATAAGGCTCCGATTGACTTCAGTAGCTCACCCTCAAAGTAACGGTCTTGCAGAGAACACTAACAAAAAGATAATGAGCACCCTCAAGAAGCGCTTAGATAGACGTAAGACTTGGGTAGACGAACTAGATGAAGTATTGTGGGCTTACAGGACCACCCCAAATGGAGCCACAGGAGAAACACCGTTCAGAATGACCTTTGGGGCAGAAGCTCTAGTTCCAGTAGAAGTGGTTCTGCACAACCAAAGAGTGTTGAGTTATGAAGAAGAGTGAAATAATGAAGCCCGCCGTGCAGAACTTGTGCTTCTCAGTGAAGACAAGGATAGGGCAGCCGCTCATTCGGAAGTCGTGAGGCAAAAAGCAACGAAGTTCTACAACAGAAGGGTAAAACCGAGAGATATAAAGGTCGGCAGATATATCCTGCGAAAGGCCGAGGAGGCTGGAAAGCATCCTGGAAAGCTCGGACAGGCATGGGAAGGACCTTATCAAGTGATCAAGCAAGCCGAACATGGCTCTTACATCCTATGCGATGCGAACGGGAAGATTCTACCTAGGCCCTGGAACTTTCAAAACCTTAAGGCGTTCTACTAGTAGATAAGCTTTATTTTAGTTCTCAATCTTTGTTTATTATTGTTTATTGTACACAACTTGTGGGTACCTTTTTCCTAGTCCTGCTAGTCAGGTTTTTTAACGGCCCACGCCCTATCATCGTCAATAAAGGCGTTTCAATATTCTTGGCAAGCAAAATCTCACTAAACTGTTCGAAAGAGGAAGATTCCATCAACTGATCGCTCGACCCCTACATCGCTCGGCCAGGTTGCCAAGACGAGATCCTTGGAACCAGGCGATGCCGAGAAGATGAATCTCGGATCGCTCGGCCTCGACCATCGCTCGGCCAGGTTGCCAAGACGAGATCCTTGGAACCAGGCGATGTCGAGAAGATGAATCTCGGATCGCTCGGCCTCGACCATCGCTCGGCCAGGTTGCCAAGACGAGATTCTTGGAACCAGGCGATGCCGAGAAGATGAATCTCAGATCGCTCGGCCAGGTCGCCAAGACAAGATCCTTGGAACCAGCCGATGCCGAAAAGATGAATCTCGGATCGCTCGGCCTCGACTATCGCTCAGTCAGGTCACCAAGACGAGATCCTTGGAACCAGGCGATGCCGAAAAGATAAATCTCAGATCACTCAGCCTCGACCATCACTCAGCAAGGTTGCCAAGACGAGATCCTTGGAACTAGGCGATGTCGAGAAGATGAATCTCGGATCGCTCGGCCTCGACCATCGCTCGGCCAAGTTGCCAAGACAAAATCTCGGATCGCTTGGCCTCTACCTTGCTCGCCCAGGATTCCAAGACAAAATCCTGGATAGCTCGGCCAAATTCACCAGATCGACGCACATCGAGTGCACTCGTTCACTATCTACTATTTAAAAGGATCGTCTAACCTTTAGCATGACAAAGGAAGTAATAAACAAAAGAGCTTTCTATTTCTTCGAAATAAAACTCTAGTCACAAGCCCGACCAGATGAGCCTTGCAAGGGAAGACAACCATTATGATCCTTCGGGGGAGAGGAAGAGCCAGCAGTAGGATCGGTAGGAGGGGAAGGGCCAACGGCCGGGTTGGCAAGAGAAGGTAATGGAGAGACATCCAAGGTAATGGAGAGACATCTTCTTCATCATCTGAGCTCAGGTCCAGCATCTCATCTGGCAGGACCTCTCTTTCCTTCTCAGCTATTTCTCTTATATCCTCGAGCGAAAGGCCGAGCTCGGGGGGAAGCATCGGTTCAGCATAATCCTCGAAAGAAGGACCCTCCGATCCATCGGGGGCGCAAACGCTGTGGCAACTCTTCAGGAGGGAAAAAACCATGTCACAAGCAAATTCTAGACATTCCTCATTCAAATACCGCTCTTTCCGCCGTTTGATCGCCTTAATCGTTTGCTCCTTGACGGAGCCTTGCAACTCCAGCATCTTCTTCTCGACCTTCGCCATCTCCTTCTTGACCTTCACCCTCTCTGTCACTGCCTCATGACTCTCTCGGAAGGCCTTCGAACGGAGCTCCTCCTCCAATTGTAATCTCCCAGTGGTATCGAGCACCTTTTTCCTTAAGCTCTCAATGCGAAGCTGCGACATTCGGCATTCACTCTCTAGCTCGGCCCTTGAGGCAGCCATTCTACCCTTCTCCTCCTCCAACGAAGAGAGTTGATCCCTCAAGACGTCCTTCTCTTCCTCTAAAACGCTCTTCTCCTCCTCCAATGAAGAGAGTTGAGCTCGTAAGACGTTCTGTCCTTCATTTGCCTCTGAAAGTTTAGCTCTTAGAGTCTTCACTTGCTTAAGAAGGTCTTGAACGTCCCGGTCCATTGATTGCCTCACGCCATAGAACTGACCGAGACGTTGATACATCGCAGAGGCGTACGTCATATCCCAGACGCAACCGCGGACGAGACGATCCAACAGCTCCTCATCATTCAACGTGTCCAAAAACTTCTCGTCCGAAGGAGGAACAGCCTTCTCGGCAACTTGCAGAGCCACCTCGATGTCCTTAATAGACGAAGCTCTGTCAAGGTCGATCGTGGACACCTATCTTCCACTGCAGGAGTTTTGCTCCTTCCCCTTGCCTTTATCTAGTCAGGGCGCTTGCTTTTCCCCCTCTCCTATGTCCAGCTAACAGGATGATCGATCAGCGGACTGAGCGGTCCTTTTTCTTTTGAGCGGAGGTTCCATCTCTTCCTCCTCTAAATCCGCTCAGTCCGCACTCATCGGTTGGACCGACAACAGTGCCGACCCACCAGGTCAGTCCTCGGTACAAGGAAGGGCCAGAATTGCTGAAGGCTAGTCCATCGGGGCCGGATGAGCGACATCTTCGCTGGCCCCTGCCTCTTCCCTTTGCTTCTTCACCTTCGAATAAATTTTAGGCCTTTTGGTTTGCTTCTTGGATTTAGGGAGACTGGAAGACCCGAAAAAACTCTTGATCTTCACCATGGCTGCACAATTACAAAAGTGAGTTAGAAATCGAAATCAATACTCATGAATACGGCAGATGAATAAATCACGAGGAGTTAACCAGGAGGAGCAGCCTCCTCTTCCAGCCCTCTAATTCGAGGAGGGGGATCGATTAAAAAAGCATCGGCTGATGCCCCTCCGTGATACCCCAGAATAAGGCGGTCGAAGGAATACCGACCGAGCGCCTTGATCCTACCGATCACTTCCCACTCCTCCCTTGAAAGGTGTAGGTCGGCGACATCATTCCATCACTCGGCCAAGGGATACCTCCACGGCAGGGATTCAAAAGTGGATCTTGGGGGCCTCACGAAGAAGAACTTTGTTTTCCATGCTTTAATTGATCCTGCTGTCGCAGCAGGACGATACCTCACATCTCTATATTGGAAGTGAGGAATCCCGGCCCTGCCACTCGAGCTCTGCTTCATCCTTAAAAAGTGCCGCAGAACACCGACCGATGGGGAACAACCAAAATTATGGTATAGTGAAGCCAGACCGTTAATGAACCTCCAACCATTTGTGAGAATCTGGCTCGGCCTTAAATGGTAGGTACGCCATACTTCATCAATAATTGGGGCGTACGGAAGCCTCATACTTCCGACCAAAAAAGCTCTCTGTCACGGCAAAGTAGCCACCCCCACTGCTATAAATCTTTTCGTTCTGGCCAGCCAGCCTAGGCCCCCATGACGAGGGGATATTATGCTTAACAACCGACCGATTTAGCTCCTTTCCGGTCATTGTTGAAGGGTCGTTCAGTGGTTTCTCAATGATTTGCCCATCCTTCCGGGCACTCGTTCTGACCTCCTCATTCCCTCTTAACTCCGACGCCTCATTTTCGCCGGCCTCTGGCACCTCCACCGCTTCCGCCGCTATCCCCAATAAACCAACAACCTGTAAAGCTTCTTCGGCGACCAGCTCCTGATGAAGCTCCATCAGCACCATACTTACTTCCCCACTAGGACTCGGGGAGGTCGATGGCGAAGGCTGGCGAGGAGGCAATGGAGAAGGAGAGGGGGAGCTAGATTCGTTCCTAGAGCTAGTTGACATACTTACTGAAAATCACTTTACAGGCGAGGAAAAGAAGAAGGACGTACCTAGTTTAGAGACTGGAACTGGGGATTTAGTTGACGGTGAGAGGAAATTTCTATGACTGCAAATAGGGAGATAAAGAGGAGAGGAAACGAAGGTTGAAGAATTGGGCACGCAGAAAGTGAAGAGATGTTTCAATCCTGAGCGTTTATAACAAGATACCAAGCGGGCGTACTGATGGGATTTGGACGAGCAACAAAATTTGGGCCGTGCAGATTAGGGTTATCAGTTACCCATAACGGCGCAGCAGTTGAAATGACGTATGTGACAGCTGTACAACGTTAGTAATGATTAAATTCATTGCTTCGATTAGGTGCCTGCACTCGATCGGTTGATCTTATGATATGCTCGACCGATCGATCTTATGCTTACTTTCTATCGGTAGGTTCTATCTCCATCCTCGATCAGTCGGTCTTACTTCGAGTCGTCGTGCACTAAATATTGATGTCCGACCGATCGGACCTATCACGAACTATCATACAGACAAGCTGCGCGATCTTTGTGTACTCCTTCGACCCTTCTCTTTGCTCAGACTCGAGGGGTAGAGGGCTTATGGTTGGGTAGGTCGTGCAAGGCCCAAACCCGCACAAAACGACTCATGAACCGATCGGTCCACCCCGCAAGGATTGACCTAATTTCTATCGACTATGCTAGGCCAGGCCCCAGTCCACGCATCCACGGCCCATTCGCAAGTATAAATCCCCCATGCAGACGTAAATACCTAAACCTAGCATCTATTCCGTATATAAGGTATAACTTTGCCATGATACGAGTACATGATCAGAACCCTAGCTTCTTTGTTTATAGTTATCAAACCCTCACCTAAAAGACTAATTTGAGCGTCGCAGGGGCCTGCCGGTTATCAACCCCTGACGTGTCTTGTTCTATTTTGCAGGTATTCTCTTGCTCAAGACCATCGATCTCATAGATCCAAACGACAACGTCCTACCTTACCAGAATCAGGCCGAACCACTCTGCAATGACGTCGAGGCTCCTGTTGTGAGAGACCCATTGGAGGATCTTTCTCCCTTCCCAACTTGTCTGGATTTTTAAATCGTCATAAAATTAATTAAAGATTAAATAAATTTAAATAATTTAAAATATGATTAAGTGAATTTTTTATCTGTCAAAATATTTATAATTTAATTAAAAAATATATTAAATAAAAATTAATTGATTATTTTATTTTATAAAAAT
>JANIHY010000006.1:47411378-47423287 GCA_027479065.1 Erythroxylum brevipes | reverse complement strand
TTTCTTTGAAACAATGAATAATCATGTTTACTTTGAACATATCCATTGGCAACTAAAACATCACATAACTTCAAATTCCATTGTCTAGAGGCTTGCTTCAAACCATATAAAGATTTGAGCAACCGACATATCATGTTCTCCCCTTGGTTGCCAAATCCCTTAGGAAGAGTCATGTAAACCTCCTCGGATAAATCACCCTGCAAAAAGGCATTATACACATCCATCTGATATAAAGGCCAATGATGCATAGCAGCAAGAGCAATAATAGTTCTAAAAATGACCATTTTGGCCATAGGAGAAAAAGTCTCTTGAAAGTCAACTCTGGCTTGTTGGTTGTAACCTTTGGCAACCAATCGTGCTTTAAACTGTTCAACCGTGCCATCGGAGTTATATTTAACTTGGTACACCCATTTACAGCCAATGGGGTGCTTACCAGGTGGGAGGGGAACCACCTTCCAAATGGAATTGACTTCCAAAGCTTAGATTTCCTGTTGCATAGCGTTTACCCAACGCTTGTCTAAAATAGCCTCATGGTAAATAGTGGGTTCAACTATGCTAGAAATAGAGTTTGCAAATATAACTGTATGTGGAGCCAAAGGAGAATAGGAAAGAGAATCATGAAGAGGATATGGAGTGCTGATAGCAAGTGAGGAAGAGGATGAAGGTTCATGTGAACAAACAAAGTCTTGTAACCAACCTGGGGGCTTAGAGATTCGAGTGGATCTTTGTAAATGTTCAGGTGGAAAAAATGTAAGAGGATGAATCAAAGCTGGTGGCTCAGGAATAGGCGGTGAAGAAGAAGTTTCAGCCAAAGGATGATTAGGCGGTGGAGGGACAAGCTATAAGAAATCTGGATCAAAAATAGCATTAGAATCAGGAACAGGGAATAATGGAGAAGGATTGGAGGTAAATTTAAAAGGGAATATAGTTTCATGGAAGACTACATCCCTGTTGACAAAAAATTGTTTGGTTGAAAGGTTAAAAATAATATAACCCTTTTGGACAGTAGAGTAACCCATAAAAACGGAAGGAAGTGCTTTAGGTGAAAATTTATCAACATAAGGAGTGACAGTAGCATAACAAATACAACCAAATACTTTAAAGTGATTAAAGGATGGTGGTTTATGATATAAGGCTTCATAGGGTCAGATCCATTTAAGGACAGGGGTAAGTAAACGGTTAATGATGTAACAAGCCGTGGAAATACACTCTCCCCAAAATTTAGAAGGCATGTTGGAATGAAATTTAATGGCTCTGATAACCTCTAAACGGTGTCGATGCTTTCTCTCAGCAATTCCATTTTGCTGAGGAGTATGTGTACAAGAACTTTGATGAACAATACCAAGGGAGGTGAACAAGGTTTGACCTACTTTATTGAAAAATTCTGTGCCATTGTCACTTCGGACAATTTGAACAATACCAGAGAATTGAGTTTTGATGAAGGTAAAGAAACTTTGTAAAGTTAGGATGGCATCACTTTTGAGTTTGAGGAGATAAATCCAGGTCATACGGGTAAAATCATCAACAATGGTGAGAAAAAAACGATGTCCATTATGTGTGGAGATCCGTAAGGTCCCCAAAGGTCAATGTGTATAAGGGAAAATGGGTTATGTGCTCGGGTAGTGCTTAAAGGAAAAGGAAGTCTAGTTTGTTTAGCTAATGGACAGACATGACAAGAGTGGATATCATCACAATTGTGCAAATTGAAATGCAAATTTGGAATTTTATTCATAATAGAAACAGAAGAATGGCCAAGTCTAGCATGCCATGTACAAGGTTGAGTTTTTACATTATTGACAAACAAACAAGAAGAAATACCAATACAACAGATACTAGCATCAACAACAGGAGACAGAAGCTTGGATGGATAGGACAATGGTTGTAAAATGTAAAGATTAGCTCTCTCTTTACCAATCTCCAGTATCATTCCACTACAAAGGTCTTGTAGGACACAAAATTTTGGATAAAAAATAACAAGGTAGTTGAGGTTTTTGGTTAATTTTGAAACAGAAATGAGATTGAAATTGAAGTCAGGTACATAAAGAATGTTGGTGATAGTGTGAATACGCGAAAGAGAACATGATCCTAAATGTGTGACAATAGTGGAGTTACCATTTGGCAGTTGAACATAAGCATGTTTACAAGCACAAACAATAGTAGAATGCAAGCAATGAAAGTCAAAAGTCATATGATTGGAAGCACCAGTATCAAGTATCCATTCAATGGAGCTAGGCTGATACGAAGAAGCCATACCTGCCATATGTGCAACAGCAGTGACTGGAGGAGAAGATTCCTTGCTCAAAAGATTAAATAGCTGCTGATATTGCTTTGGAGTAAAGACCGAAGCAGAAGACGATGGAGGAGCAATTGAGTGAACAACTGATTTAGTATCTGAGTCATCATCGTTATCTCCTGAGCAAGTAGCATTATTAACCATCTTCTGCGTGAACTTAAAATCTGTAGGAAAACCAATGAGCTTGTAATAGGACTCCCTCTTGTGTCCCTTAATCCCATAGTGATCACAAGTTCCTTGAAACCGCCTGCGAGTATTAGAAGAATAAAGAGCATTAGGTTCAGCCAATGAAATCATTGAGGATTGCTAACATTGAGCTTCATCCTGAAGAAGCACTGAATATGCCTGATTTATTGAGGGCAAAGGCTGCATGAGAAGTATTTGACTCCGCACAGCTGAATAAGTCTCATTAAGACCCATGAGAAATTGAAATAGACATTGCTGCAAAAGATTCTTAGAGTTCTGGCGAGACATAGCACAATCACAAGACCCAAACGGAACCAAAGCATCATACTCATCCTAGAGAAGACGCAATTTGGTGAAATAAGCAGAGACAGAAGAAATACCTTGAGAATGTGATGCTATTTCACGATGAAGAAAGAAAATGCGAGATACATCCACCTTATCATATCTTTCCTTCAAATCTTTCCAAACGAGAGTAGCATTCGAAGCAAAAACGATACCAGCCGAGAGATCCTTGCAAACCGTATTAAGAATCCAGGAAAGAACAGTGGTGTTGCAATGCCCCCACTGCGGATGAAGATTCAAATCCAAATCATCTCGTGAGCATGCTCTATCAACGAAACCAATCTTGTTCTTTGCCAGTAGTACGATTCGCATAGGCCGATTGCAAACATTGTAGTTCTCAATGCCAGTGAGTTGATGCAAAACAAGCAATGTTCCAGGGGTGTCTGAAGGATGAAGGTACAATGGATTGTTAACATCAATCTTAACACCTTTGTTAAGAGAAGCTTGCGATGATTCTGGATAATCGATCGTCATGAATTACATGAATCAAAGGAAAATTAGAGGATGAACAGATTAGGGTTTCAAATTGGGGAAAACACAGAGATTGAAAAATAGAGGTTAAAAATTGGGGGAAAATGCAGAGAATGAAAGGAAGAACAAGATGCAGTGAAGTTCAGCAACAACGGTTGATCGTCACTGGCTGCTCTGATACCATGTTGAACATAATCAGCGATGCGATAGTGAGAGTAGAGATAGTGAGAGTAGAAGAACGAACACTAAGTTTTGGTGAGCCAAAGTCAAAATGCTCTTCTGGACTTACTTTTTTATTATGTACCACTAATAGGACTATATACACCAAAAGCCCAAATACAAACATCTAACTAATTAATAACTACAACTGACTAACAACATAGATACTAATTATATTTCTTCAAGTCCTCCATGGTTCTTGATTCTAAACGCATTTTACCCAACCGATGACACCCATTCAGGTTTTGCCTGTCAATAAACAGCCCTTGACAACTTCATGTGATCCTACTTGTGCTAGCTAGGCGATCATATATATTGATCCACTATAAATTATTTTGTGATGGACGGGTTTACTCGTTAATGCATAAGGGAACTTAATTAGGACTAGTTCCACCTCATTAACATTTTATTAGGTTTACAAGTAAACAAAACTCTAGTAACAATATTCACATTATAAAGCTTATCTTATGGACAAAAGCTTTCCCCGTTTCCCACCACACGATATTTACTGATGTTATGAAGCGTGTTATTATCCGTACCATTCTTTGAGATTTTGATTACTTGTCCTCGTTGTCCTATTTCAACTCTAATTTATGAACGTATATCCATCCATTTATTTTTAAGAAGTATTATTTATTGAATAGATGGATACTTTTAGAATATGATAGAAATAGAGTAGTAAAAACAAGTGATTTGTTTCTCATTCTTTATTTGACTAGTTCGCATAATTGGTATCTTCACTGTTTAATATAAATAATGCCTTTTCAAAACTTTCTGAGAGCTGAAAAAGCTTTTATACGATTTTAAACAAGGTGTATGGACATGGCATCAAACTCTAAGTTCATTTCTTGAAATGCCAACCAAACCAAGTGTGCCACAAAGAAATTAGGCTGCCTTGGAACAAGTAGGCACCCGTCTTGCAGTTGCATAATAAAGATAGAGGACATACGAGTTATATACTCTAAATTTGTTCGTTAATTCTTTTAAAATTAAAATTAAAACTATTGTCTTATAATGTAAAATTGGGGCTGCGTTTAAATTTATTTATTACATTTTGTTTATAACTACACTATATAGTTACTGTAATAACTTCCATAACTCAAAATCCGTAATCTAAAATCTTGCATGCGACTGCGTCCGTCATGGACTAGGGCATTATAAGTATCTTGTCTATTATTTTGTGATCGCACAAGAGTGGCTATTAATTTTTACCTTCTCATTTATGCGGGTCTTCTTCACCTGGGTCCCTATGCACTGGTGCAGCCTGTGATGTCTGTGAGCGTTATAGAAATGACAAGACACTGAGCCCAGAAAAGGGAACAAAGACGATGCTGCCAAAAGCCTAAGGACAAGATACAGAGATAGCAACCGAGCCTCCTGTACTCGCACAATTTCTCCACACCAGCTGTAATGGTCTCCCCCACTATTCTTTTCACATCTTATCTTCACCATACTTTGCGTCACCTTCCTCTTTTCAACTGCCCTTATATGTATAAAAAATGTGCATAATAATTTAAGATTAACCTTATAATTAATTAGAAAATGACGAGTCAATTAATAAACTTAATTATCATCATAAGGTTTCGTATATGTAATACATATTATTATTTGTTAAGAGTAAATGAGGTCCCAAGTGTACACCAGAGGTACAGGGAGAGAGTCGGTGAATGGTGAGGAAACTGAATCAACATCTTGTGAAGTCCCGACTCCCGAGGAGGAGCTCACCATTTCCCACCTCAATTATTGAACTAGTCCCATACATGATGCCTGAAACCCACCACAGGGCACAACTGTGTGCACTTATAGTTTTAATCTGTCAATATAATATTACGTGACAACGCAGCCTATGTATGTTATGTGCTTTTTTAGAAAACCAGAAAAAACGGTTATATTTCATGAGGGGCCCAAGACGGACAGGGGAGGGAGTTCTATCTCTTGAATATATTCCTTGCCTATTCTCTTCTCTCTTACCATTTTTCTTTTCCAACATTTCCAAACTTTTGGTTTCAGAAGTACGATAAGTCCTCAAGTAAATGCACATTGAACACAAAATACGAGGAGATCTATGCTATTTTTAAATCCAATTTAGTTGGTAGAAACAGTTAAATCCTTTTCCTCTATCGCAACGGTGATTTTGCACTTTCTACTAACTAAAAAAAAAGAAAGAAAGAATAAATGTAGCTTAACTCAATTTTGTCTCCTTAAGTTAAAACATGTTGACCCTTTAATTAATATTCTCTCAGTAACGTAAATTTACATTTTGCTTTTGATTACTTCTTCAGAACAATTGGATGAAAAAAGTTGGGGAACACCAAACATAAAAAATCAATGATCAGTTGTTTATACTTAAGAGTAACAAACACAAAATTAAATAAATCATAGATAGCTTTACCAAAAATGTTGTCCAATTTACTAGTACCATTCAAGCATGACTATTATTGTCATTAAATGTGAAAAAGCTTACGTAGCTAAGTAAATAAAGGGCGGCGAATCTCATCAATTTTAGAAGTATAATTTCTTCAAGGTTTTAACAAACGGGACAAAATCTTCTGTTCAATATTATTCTGTCTTATTTTGTCTTATAAAATTTCAGCCATTAATTATGCAAGATCCATGCGGGACCCACATGGGACCCACATGAGACCCACATAAATAAATGGCTGAGATTTATTGGACACAATAAGACACCATAATATTGAACAGGAGATCTGGACTCCAAACATGATAAGATCTTCTGTCCAATATTACCGTGTCTTATTCTGTCTCATGAAATCTCAGTCATTTATTTTGCGGGATCCACACGGGACTCATATGAGACCCACATAAATAAATAGTTGAGATTCATTTGACACAATAAGACACCATAATATATTTTTTTTATTACAAGGAAAATAAAAACAATTACATCAGAATCTCGGGAAACAAATCCTGGATATATCCTCTAAGAGGAATGGGAGGCACCCTGTAGGTGAAGTATGGAGACTGGAAAATCCGTGGCTATAGGTATCTACTGAATAGGTAAGCCAGGCCGCGCATCGGTTGCCCTCCTTGTAGATGTGACGAGGCCCTACAACTCAATTTCGTGCTAGGAGTGCATGAATCTGCTTTACGAGGGGGTCGGGGGACTGAGACCGAGCTGTGTAAGAGGAGATGGTGGAGGCCCTAAACGAGCCTGGTGATGCCAAGTCGAAGCCTGGACGAGTTGATGGCCAAACGCCATGATAACCTGAGCGGGAGACGACAGTCGGATGAAGTCGGGCTCAAAAATGGATTTGTTTCACCAAGTCCAGAGGTACCAGCAAGTGAGCCCGAATAAAAGAGGCCAGTCCAAGCCGACAAGGGACGTGTGATGGCGAAACTTAGAAGTGAGCCAATCCGGGCTGCTAGGAGTAAAGAAGGCGGGGGGTAGAATGTGAGAGGGGAATTGTTGCCAGCCTAAGCAGGCCAGGGAGCAATCCCGAAGGGTATGTAAAATGGTTTCAAGATCCGGACAATGGGGATAAGCACTAGACTCTTAGCAAACGAGTCTCAGCATGGCGGTAGGGACCTAATTCAATCTCAATCATCCCTACAAAGTCAATTTATGTGATAACCAATTTTAGCTCAGGTCTATTACATAAATGTCTCAGGTTGAGTTTGGCAATGCTAGCTCCTTAGCTTAGAGATTAAATAAATTATGAGTCATAAAGATAAACAGTAATTCCTTAGTCTAAAACAATAGTATAAACAGATAGAATCACTATCATCAATCACAAAAACAAAATGAAAAAATGAAAAAAGATAGCAACCTCTTACTCTGGTTAACCATATGCTATTTATAACCGAATATAACATAAAGCATAGGGAGAAAGAGAGGAGATATGGAGGGTCATAACGTAACCGATCTGTACAAAGAATGTCTCAGGAACCATGCAGCCAGCATCGGCAGCTACGCCACTGACGGATGTGGAGAGTTCACTCTCGACTCCTCCGCTTCCTCCTCTCCACCCACCCTCCACTGCGCAGCCTGCGGCTGCCACCGCAACTTCCACCGTAAGGTGACCTACAGCCGTGAAGAGACGACGAAAGTCATGGAAATGATCGAGTATGGCGGAGACAGGAGGGCGGTGATGATGATGGAGTCGGCTAGGAAGAAGCGATTCAGGAGTAAGTTTACGATGGAGCAGAAAGAGAAAATGTTGACGTTTGCAGAGAAGCTGGGGTGGAAGCTCCAGAGGTCGAGAGATGAGGAAGATGAGGTTGAGAAGTTCTGTAGAGGGATTGGAGTGAGCAGACAGGTTTTTAAGGTTTGGATGCACAATCATAAAAATTCTTCTTCTTCTTCTACTACTACTATTGCTACTGCTTCTACTGAGAATGCATCTTCTCTGACCACTCAGTAATCACAAATTATCGTTATCGTTAAAACATATGGGAAGAGAAGAGCTTCGATTCATACCCCGTTAACTCCTCTTCTCTGCTGTGTTCATTTTGGTTGTAAGTAATTATCTGAGGGCTAATTACTTGATTAGCGTTTTGTTCATGCTAATTCCAACCTCAAGAAATAGAGATTTTTGAAAATGTTACTTATATTCACAAGCTCATTTACACAATTCAAGTGACATCTAAATACTTAAATAGATCCGTGGTTTGATCCACATGAAAAAGAACAGAAAGCAAATGTAGATGTTTATATGACAAGTGTAGATTTGCTGGGAATGGATTCTTGCAAATTTCCTGTTAAAAGAATGAGACGACTGGCGATGCCTTCTATGCCTTATATCCGTTAATTACTTCTCCAACGATATAATTAAGTTTTCTTACAATTCGATCATTTGGTTCTTGGTCATCCTCAAATCATCAACCACGAAATGTTAATTAATTAGCATGTAATGAGCATATGCTAAGATTATATTAAATGTTTGGCTTTATTTTTTGTAGCAAGACTCAATCAGGTCTTTATGGGAAACATTTCTAGAAACAGAATGATGAATTTTCTTTACCATACCTTATGTCGTAACCAAAGCATTTTTATTTTCAGTCATAGAACTTTTGATCAATAAATTGCGCGTGTACTCGTTAGATCTGTTGATATATTGTTAAATGCAAACTTATCCGAAAGGATTGTGATACTTTCTATTACAATAACATACTGCCTCCTACTCAAAATAAAAATCGTTTTAGAGAGATTTTAATTATTTAAAATAAGTGTTATTCGTGACTTTTCATGCATGATTATAATTTTATTTCTAAAATTATCCTTTAATTTTTTTCATATCTTAATTACACAGATTATATTTTCAAGACACTTTAACATGCAATTAATAAGTGTATATCAAATATTTCATTAATTTTCTTAATAAGTGTGTTTCCCTCTAACACGACATTTATTTTTAATAGGAGGGAGTAACATTTAATTTAGTCTCAACTCTCAACTGAATCTTTCTTCATTCAGTTTTTACCTTTTAGTGATTATTGTTCTTAAGGCAACCACCATTCGATCGACTTTCTTCATATAAACTTTTTTTTTTCTATAAAATGAAATCCACGGATGTATCTTAAAACACAAGATCATTTACGTATAAACAAGATAAATGCATGCTATTCACAATGTTTAGCAACGGAAGTATAATAGAAGAATACCTCTAGCCATTGCACCAATATTGTCCAACAATGTTCAAAATTTTTTGAACCTTCTAGCCTCTGATCTCCACAACTCGATGGTATCTAGTGATTGTTGTGTGAAGCCAAGGATAGGGAGTCAAAAAAATATAATTCATCGCTTCATCATCTTTGCCTATCACAGAAGATGAAAATGATGATGTATGGGCTTTTGCGTGATTAATTGGTTAAACCATTAAATGGACCAAATTCTAAATAGTAGGAAGATTTCGGGAAAAAATCTTGCATTTTCTCACTTGGTCCATTTAACCCAATATCAAACATAACAAGAAACCAAATATGTGAATCATGACGATAAGTCCTCTTTTAGTGAATATTATATTCCATGTATTACAATATATAAAATCTCTCATCACTAGCCCTTAAGCTTAATGAATAAACCATATATTTATTCTAGGTCCAAATTAAACGATATTTGTCAAAACAATCAAATCTATGTGCACAAAATCATATAAAAACATTAAATTAAATAAGAATCCCATTGAAGCAACAAATGTACAATAAAAACCATATTATGGAATTAAGTCCCATTCCTACTACGTGATTCTTAAATTGTTTAGGAGGCATGCTTTTAGTTAAAGGATCAGTAATCATCAACTCAGTGCTAATGTGCTTAATGACAAATTTCCTTTCCTTAACATATTCTCTTATGGCTAAATACTTAATGTAGATATGCTTACTTTGACGCCAACTCTTGTTATTTTAGCTATAAAGGTCGCACATGAGTTGTTGTTGTACAATTTTAATGAATTAGAAATTGAATCAACAACTCTAAGCTCAGATATAAAACTCTTCAACCATACACCATGCGTGATGGCCTCAAAACAAGATACCAACTCAGCCTCCATAGTAGAAGTAGCAATCAGGGTTTGCTTGGCACTTCTCCAAAATATAGCTCCACCAGCTAGCATGAAAATATAACCAGATGTTGATTTTCTTGAATCAATGCAGCTAGCAAAGTCTGAATCGGAGTGTCCAACTACTTCCAGGTTCTTTGTTCTCCTGTACATAAGCATGCAGTCTTTTATGCCTTAAAGATATCTCATAACCTTCTTTGCAGCTTTCCAGTGGTCAACATATGGGTTATTTGATATCTACCTAACATTCCAACAGTATATGTGATGTTAGGTCTGGTGCGACCTGAGCATACATAAGGCTTTTAACAACTAAAGCATATGAAATGTTCTTCATGTGTTTCCATTAGAAACCATTTTTTAGGCATTGATTCAAATTGAATCTATCACCCTTCACTATAGGTGCTACACTTGGTGCACAATCTTTCATTTAAAATCTCTTTAAAACTTTGTTCATATAAGTCTCTTGAGACAAACCTAAAATGCCTCGAGATCTTTCTCTATGGATCCTGATGCCAATGACATAAGATATCTCACCCATATCTTTCATATCAAAATTCTTTGAGAGAAATTGTTTCACCTCATATAACAAACCCTTATCATTAGTTGCACGTAAAATATCATCCACATATAACACAAGAAAAAAAGTCTTACTCTCATTGACCTTCTAGTATAAACATTGGTCCATTATATTTTCTTCAAAATCGAATGAAGTAATAATCTCATGAAATTTTAAATACCAGTGCCGGGAGGCTTATTTTAATCCATATATGGATTTATTAAGCTTGCAGAGTAAATGCTCACCATCATTGGAGAAGAATCCTTCAGGTTGTCTCATGTAAACCTCTTCCTTTA
Organism: Erythroxylum brevipes; assembly: GCA_027479065.1. NCBI lineage: Eukaryota > Viridiplantae > Streptophyta > Magnoliopsida > Malpighiales > Erythroxylaceae > Erythroxylum > Erythroxylum brevipes. The sequence continues at coordinate 47,412,406 of JANIHY010000006.1, read as the reverse complement.
GTTCACTATTGAGGAACACTATTTTCACATCCATTTGATATAACTCAAAATCAAAATGAGTTACCAATTCCATGATTATACGATGAGAATATTTCTTAGATATAGGAGAAAATGTCTTCGTGTAGTCGATTCCTTCCCTCTGAGTGAACCCTTTAGCAACAATTCTTGCTTTATGTCTCTCAATGTTACCTCGTGAGTCTTTCTTTGTCTTAAATACCCATTTACATCTAATGGCTTTCATACCATTGGGCAACTCAATGAGATCTGTTAAGTCAAAATGACTTTACCATTAATTTTGATGAAAACCAAATAATGATAAAGCTGAAGAAAAGTGAGACGGAAGCAAAAGCAAAGTGAGACGGAAGCAAAATCAATATGAGATGGAAGCAAAAGCAAAGTGAGACGGAAGCAAAAAAATGAGACAGAAACAAAAGCAAAATGAGACGGAAGCGAAGCAAAATGAGATGGAAGTGAAGCAAAATGAGACGGAAGCGAAGCAAAATGAGAAGGAAGCGAAACAAAATGAGACGGAAACAAAATGAGATGGAAGCAAAGCAAAATGAGATAGAAGCGAAGCAAAATGAGACGGAAGCGAAGCAAAATGAGATAGAAGCGAAACAAAATGAGACAGAGGCAATATGAGACGGAAGCGAAGCAAAATGAGATAGAAGCGAAACAAAATGAGATAGAAGCAATATGAGACGGAAGCGAAGCGAAAATGAGACGAAGGAGTCGAAGACGAAAAATCAAATCAGTTTGAGTTAGTTACAGAACTCAACTGAATAACCGTTTCTTTAAAGATCAATAATCAAGAAGAAAGAAGCAGTTATCAAGAAGCAATTGAAGACGAAGACTATAAATATGAGTCGAAGTTGAATACTAAAAGAGTTAGTGGTTTTTTTTAGTGATATTCAAAAGCTAAACACTGTATTTATGCGAAAACATGAGAGTTATATTTTCTGTAACAAAGCTCGCAATATCTTTCTGTAAGAAAGAAGAATAGCTGAGAGCCTGAAGAGGCTAAGTGA
>JANIHY010000006.1:47293100-47304079 GCA_027479065.1 Erythroxylum brevipes | reverse complement strand
CCAAGAAACGTCTCGTGCACGATGACCATGAAAAGCCTTCGCCCGGCTGCCCGACTGTGGCATAGGATGATCCATTATGAACTCCTCAAGATTTGCCCATATAGACTCCTCTTCTCTTCCTCTACCTTTTACCCTTCTTAAACAATCTTAAAATTTCTCTTGAAGACCAAAAAAATTGAAATCCTAGCTTGTTTTCTCTTTTTTTCTCAGGAGTTTAAAAGCTCATGAGTAACAGTTTATAACAGAAAAATAAGCAAAATCTCTAAAACATTTACTTGTCGTAGAAAAACACATGTTTATCAAATTCTTATCATATAGTCAAATCTTGAAACTACAAATATGAATGCATCAAACTTGTTTATATATCATAAGAACATAAGCATATCAAAATGGTTTGGGTAAATCTATGAACATGACGAACTACACATTTTCACATAATGGTCCTATATAGTCGTAAACTTGAGGCACTATTGCAATCCTACATAGTGATTTTGTGTAAGCGTAAACTTGAGGGAGTTCATGAAGGAGCTCTCATGCCACCAGCGGGTAAACGGGAGAAGCTTTTAACTTTGTCAACTTGCACGTGACATTCTTGAATGGTTTACACCAAACTCACATAACATATAATTCATGAATTGAAAATTGTTTGCCCAAATGACACATTCTTGAAAACTTATTTTCATATACTTGTAAACATATTGCCCAAAATGGTATTTTTCTGAATATTGACTTTTCATAGACATGAAATATTTCGAAAACATTTCCAAAAACACGATTCCATAAATATGTATTTGTTCACAAAAATTCATTTTCAAAATTTTTTCATATATCAGCACAATTCATATATAAAACATATAGCAGATTTTCAATTCATTTAAGAAGCGATAGATACAACACTTATAATGCAATTGAAATCATTAACTTTTCTTAATTCAAAGAAAACATGTAGTGGCTTATTTACTCTATTATAAATATATACCCACCTTGATTTTTTTGCTTAAAGACTTGCTCAAATTGTCTATATTCTTGTTTCTCTTGTCTTTTCTGATTTCATTGATTCTTCACCTATGAAGAGATCTTTGACTCAAATAGAAGCTTTTCTCTTTCTCTATCTTTTAGTCTTCTTGAACAATCTCAAAATCTCTCTTAAAAGTCAAGAAAATTGAAACCCTACCTTATTTTCTCTTGTTTTCTCTTAATTACCGAAATCTCTCTTCTTTCTCTGTCTTATTTCTCTTCTCCTCTCCTAATTCACGTTTTCTCCTTATTTTAAATGTAAGACCACATTTTCCTCTTCCAATCTAATCCTTAATGAGTGTACAATGCCCATTTTACCCTTCTTTATATGCCTTATATTCTTTATCCTTAAGTGTCTTGTCAAAAACACCCTTGAACATTTTAATAACTTTAACACTTTAATTTCACTTACTCATTCAATAAATCCTACTAACTTTGACATAATAATTAACTCAAAAAATTTAATCTATCAAAACCTAAAAAATCATTTAAATTATGCTTATTCATTAAGAAAAAAAATTCGAGGGTCAACAAATATGGACTCTACTATTCTACAAAACAAGATCCATGTGCTTGGCTTGAAACTTATCGTCTCAAATTCATGGTGAGCTTGATTTCTGCAGTGAAAATTGCTCGGACGGGCCTGTGATCGGACAGTCTTGATTCTCCTCTGTCATATTGGTTTTGCTTCAGCCCCTCTCCAAGCCAAATTATCCGATCGCACCTACAGAAACACGCATGTACTATTAGGCTATTTTCATGACAATTAATTATATATTACGCCCTTCACTTCCCCTACAGTTAAAATTATGCTCCATGTGGCATTAACTAATTTCAAATCCTATTAAAACAATTTGATATCCCAAGCAATAGGTTGTAGACCACAATAATATTACGGTCTTGATGTGGGCATGATCGTGGAATGATAGTGTTAGTGAAACCCTGGAATGGCAAAATAACACTTATACCATATTCAGAACTACTTAAACAATTGTTAATGCATGACATGGAGCAAATACAGGCTGTTTGGTAATTAGCAGTTGCTCGTATAAGAAGAGCAGGAAAAATGTAAACTTACCATGCAGGAGCACGCCTCTTTTCACCTTTTCTCTTTTGGCCAAAACCATAATAAACTCCAGAATTCGGACAATATTTATAGGTAGGTTCAAATTCGATTACTCCCTCATGCCAACCTTTGAATACATCACCCTCCATGAGCTCGGCTTTAAGCTTTTGATTATTTTCATGTACACGATTAATTAATTAATTTTCAGTCTTGGAATTGAGTGTAGTTATTAATTCGGTAAGAATATAACACTTACCGAAACAAAACTAAAAAAAATTAATATATACCTGATCCTTTTCCAATAAAAATTTCCACTGCTTTTTCTGGACAAGAGATCTTGCAGCGGTGTAAGGCAGGTATATCCTGTAATTCAAGTCGCCAAGCCAAATCACCTGTCTGCATCGGTTTTGTCGGTTTCATTAGATCATATGCACCATGTATTCCTTTTCTTTTAACATTGGCAACTTGTAATACATTAGTTCCATTAAAACAAAATTTCAAATCAGTGACATGTATACATACATATGCAATGACTAGTGTGCTTTATTTAAATTATGCAAAAATCTTGCACTTGTCTATCTATTCACACAACATACCCCATTGGAATACATATTTCAACTTGCTTCAAAGATATTCTGTCTTTGTGTTCTTCACCAACAACATATCCAATATATATTTGTCAATTCCCACACCCCACATGTAATTGAAAACAAATTATTTGACGTAACCAATCCAGAAGGTTGACAATTAAACAATGGCTGATCTCGATTTCTTCATAAGGTAAATAGTGTCTCGAAAAGTTAATTTATTATTATTTAGTAAAGTTTATGATACCCTACGATTCTAAATCAAGAAAAACTGAACACATAAAAGGACAGTCACTTGTTCAACGTCTCCTATACATGTTTATATATATATATATAGATAGATAGATAGATGGGTAGTATATGTGGTATACATACTCATGTTCAAGAATTTTTCGGGGCAGATTACGCAAGGGGCCTCGAGGGAACCTTGTACGAGATAGAATCTCTGCAGCATTAGCATTTCTGTATCTTTCATCTCCTTCTTTCCCTCCTGAGGCTAGATGAGTACACACAAAACACAAGCTTGTTTCATGCAACAGAAATCTAACTGACACAGAGCCCTGTATGGTACCAAGATTAATCAGTTAATCACCAAGTCATCAGAACTATAGCAACCCTTAGCATACATCGTAAGTTTAATATAAGAGAACAAACTATACATTTGGATGCAACTACGTACTTTATTTCCTAGATAACCCATGACACCACACCCTACACATGAGACGTTAGGATGTTTTATGTGTTGCCGAAGATCGTTTCGTACCCAAATACTTAAGAATATTCCCACCATTTGCTTACTTAAAATGCAATCAAAGTTATGTGGAGAGCTGTTTCCTGCAAAATTCGTGCCGCTCGATTCAGTTCTGTCTCGGAATCGTCCCATTTTAACTTCATGGTTGGGCGTTGATAATTTGTTGCATAGAGCTGATCTGATAAGAGAGTTCCATTTCATGGAAATTTTGCTGTTCTCAGATCCAAGGACATTTCCAGCACTTAGGGGCACAATTTCTTGGAACCTGAGATCACGTAAACCTCATAAAATCATTAGTGATGAATTCAAAAGTCAGTCCGTTGTAGATCATCGCATTAATTTTTATCTTGTCATATTGCTGTCAAATAGTCATAGATAGATTACTTAATTAAGAGTTTCATTTTGGAGTTGATGTATAAAGACGATACTAAACTTGTCATGGTAATATAAATACAAAAATTACGTACCCGAGAACATAAATGTCAGCTTGGTTTGTGGCTGTGATCAACCAATCTTCCAACTCCAGACCCTCAGGTGGTGCAACACCTCCCACATTCCATGACCCAACAAAGATCCTTTTCCAAAAGGTCCATGTGATTAGGAAGAAGAAAACAAGATTATATAAATGACCAGATCATAACTAACTGATGCTTACGCTAATGATAATAGTAAGTAAGAAAAAATGAAAACCAGGATAGATGGTGAATATCATAGAAAGCAGTTAGCAGCTAGTACTTGCAGGTGTCTCGATGATCAAGTAAGCGTCTTTTGGGAATGAAACATGTTTCCTCCAAACATGAGCTGGGGTCTGTCATGGTCTCTGGGGTGCTTGGAAACTCTGCAACGAAGTTGTTGCCTCCTAACTTCTTCCTTATTATGCTCTTAATAACTGCCACCTTCGTCCACAACATAGCCTTAAAACGATCAATATATAACAAGATAAAATGCATGGTACAGGCGATAGAAATTGTTAGACATAGTTAATTGAATGAGGGATAGGACCGGGTTACTAAATTGATGAATGCAGAACAAGTCCAGGGATAAACGAATAAGGTTCCTCTCATTTCTGGAAGAAGGAAATGCGAGAAGAGACCATTTGGGAAGCTGGAAAAGAGTTTATATTAGGTCAGTGAAAGTGATGAGATGGATGACATAAGTCAGGCTGTGGTTCACTCACTTAACTCTTTGATTATTAACTATATAAACAAGTGACCACGCCAAACACATATAATTACAAATTTCTCTCATTCGCTACTTAAATTATGTCTGCTCTAGAGATATCCACAAGTAATGTAGTTGTTGTATATATACATATACACAATGGCATGTGTAAACTAAATACCTATTAGTGCATACAGGGTGAATGTAGGGTTAAATACCTATTAGTGCATACAGGGTGAATGTAGGGTAAGGGATTCAGCACATACCTTCTTCGCCGAGACAAAACTATCTTCGCCAAGACAAAAGCAGAAACAGAAAGTACAATGGGTTGCAAGTAGACAAGTTCAAGATAATAGCAAAATGAATAAAAAGAGGGCCCCCCAAATTAACATCTTCCTTCAATCCACAATTACAACACAATAATGTTGATTGCAGCTGTAGCCGGCAAAGAGTATGAAATGGAAATATAGTTGCATCATCCGCCAATGGCTTTTCCACTTTTGAAGAAATCAAACATCTAATGCTTAACTTATTCTTCCCAACATGGCTTATTTTATCTTTGACAACATATCATCAATTTTAAAAGATAATGATTGAACCCAAAAGCTCAAAAAGTGCCTTACCCTGGTGTGGGACAGAGACTTTTTATCGTATTCAAATAATTTCTCAATTGGAAGAAGTTAAAAACTAGTGAATAACCAATTAGTCTTCCAACAGGCTTGTGGTGCTGCAACGAAGTTTGATGGTTCAATTGTCAATAGAAGCCCTGGGTTTGAAGGGTGTTTTTATTTATTTATTTCAGCAGTACACACTTTGGTGTTTTTAGCTGGGGGACCAATAAGACAAGACAAACGTCGCCGTCACCAATTGCCAGTTTTTTTTATATAGTTTACTTGATCCTAAAATTATTATATTTGGAGAATGACCTCTGGGCTAATGAAAACTCTTGAGACATATTGAAACTTAATTTATAGTTTTATCGCGATTACAGTTCCTTTTTGCACGGGAACTTTACAGAACCTGCAAATGGAAGTTAAATATAAAATATAGAAACGATAGAGCAATTTTGTTTGTCTTTTCAGGTCTGAGGCACTTCCTAATTTTCTGATGAGAATTGAAAACGTCGCAAAAAATTTATACTTTTAGCAACGAAATATATAATTTGTCACTAAATATAGACCTTTATCAACTAAACTTTGAAATTGTCCCCAAAAGTTGAGATTATAAAATTTATAACTAATAATGTTAATTTGATAATGTTTTAATAGTAAGTGTGCTTAATAATTTAAAGGTTAATTACAATCGACATTTATATATGATTTTTCATATTTTTAAAAAAAATCGTAGAGGATAATTGTTTCGTAAATTTTCCGATTCGTTTAGGACAAACAAAAAAATTAGATAAATTAAAAAAATCAAAAATAAATTGACACCGAAAATTTGATGATGTAATTCAACACATCTTGCCTACTTTTGTGGGGCTTCACCTAGCTTAATTAATAACTTTCACTGAAATATAATAGATTTACCCAAGACTTTACTGAGTCGATACCACTCAACCTTTGACACTATCTCTCAACCTCACTTCCTGTAAAAGAATTTCACACTCAATAACACGATCGACTCATGTTAACCTCAACAGAGGATTTTCTCAATTACTTTTGATAACAAAATCTGAAATAAACAATCAAGGGATTAAACAATAACCAACATAAATAAAGACATCACTTGAAATAAAAAGTAACTTCCCTAAATATGTCGCTTCATTAACGAAAGAACGAGAAATTGACCATCGAAAAATTTACAGTGAGTCTTCAATACCTTCACTAAAAAAATCCTTGGAGCATAGAATGTTTATACTAGCATACTTATCATCCCATCCGAATTCAGCACAGCTACCACTCTCGTATAAGACGTTCTCCAAGTTGTTGATGTTCTCTTTTTCATAAAATCCAATAAACATAGAGGTTGGTGGCCTTAAAGATCCACACAACTGCTCAAACAAGTTCGTCCTTGTAGCCACTAAAATCACAGTAGAAAGAACACACACATAGTCCTCGCCCACTGCACTATTATATCTAAAACACCTGCGCAAGTCACTGCACTCTTCTATACCCAAAAACAATCACATCAGCTATGTAATTAATATCCATCCATTTTACAAAACCCACGCATCATATCCACTCTTTGTCGCACAATACAATTACTATATGATCTTAACTTCAACTTTGTTAATTCAAAAAAATGTATGCAACACTAATAACTCATCATTAGCTCACTACACCGCATTGCATTGTTGTTCACTCGTGTCTGTCTCACACACACACATGCACCAAGTTGCTGCACACACACTTCACTTATGTGACTCACACCCACAAGACCTCAGTTGCCACATACCCATGTTATTAATAGACTTCTGCTATGAATAGAAGATGTAGGCAACACAAACATTGAAGATTCCCCATAGCTACTACTAGTAAACGTATATGACACAAACACAATCAATTAAAGAGAGTCCGCTTTGACCACGTAATAACAATGTTCCAATTACCAAAACGCAACAGTCACCGTCTTCTTTTTCTTCATTAACAAATAACGAAAATCTCATCTATATCACTCCCACATTAACTCAATACCGCATATACACCAAAAATATTAACTTCTACTGTAGATTGAAGATATGCACAAATCCCACACATAATAAGAGTCCCACTTTAATTCAAACATGTAACAACTTTATCCTTTTAATTTCATCAATTTGCAAATCCATCAGTAATTTCCAACATATCCATATTGATACTCCACAAGTTATATGTTATATGTCTAATTAAAATGCCAAAATTAAATAAAAGATATATATAATATATCCTAACAATCTCCCTCTTTTTGGCATTTTTATCACAATTTTAGAATTCTATATAAATAATCATAATTGGACATATAAGTATCAAATTCACAATTCATACAACAAATACTCCCCCTTAATCAAACCCTATTTCTCTCAAAGATAATAGCAAAATGAATAAAAAGAGGGGCCCCCAAATACTCGCTAGAACTGCACTGATCTCAGTGGTCATTTTGTACAAAATTCTCATCATTGAGAGGAGCTTCATCATTATTATCATTCAAACTTAATGCACCAAATGATATGTCAATGCTTTCCCATCTAAGATTATCTTTCAAATTCAAATCATTCATATCAACTAAATTGGGTTCTTCAAAAACTCAATCCGCCAAAACATCAATATTATCAATGGCAATTGGATCATTTGAACTACTTGTGCTATTCAGACTCCTAGTAAACAATTAAATTTAATTATTAAAAATTATAAGAAATTATATTGAAATTAATAATGATAATAATGAAAATAACATACCTTTCTCGAAGCTTTAAATTGTAACGAACATAAACTAAGTCATTTAACCTCTTATACTCCAATCTATTCCTTTTCTTTGAGCGAATAAATTCAAATGTGCTCCAGTTTCGTTCACACCCAGTTGCACTCACACATTGACTTAAAATGCGCATCGCAAACCTTCTCAATTCTGGAACATGATTTCTGAATTGATCCCACGAATCAACTACAAGTTATAAGATAACAAAAGTAGTGTTATAAACAAAATAAAGTGATAATTAATTTTCAACAAATAAAAAATAGGAAATAAATAATACTTGGACAAAGTTTTTCTCTTTGTCGAATAGCAATTGGCATTCCAAAATCCCTATAAGACAACTTATAAAACTGTATTTGTGAGCTTAAAAGATCTTGCATTGCATCATGAGGAACATTTATTGTAATTGTAAAAAGCATTCATCTACTAACTTCAACTTGTTTTGCAAGATCCAGTCTAAAATAAACACTAGAATTCAAAAATGCCTCAGCTGTAAACAATAGAAAAGAAAGTTGTCTTTTCCTTCTCTCATTAATGATTGAGAGAAATGGTGTGTATAAAGAAGACCTATTTTTAAGATTAGTCTTGATTGCTTCTGTTGCTCTCTTTAAAGTATCAAAAATGTAACCCATTGTTGGCTTTTCTTCACTATCATCCAATCGAAGCACCCTCACCAAAAGCACACAAACTAGGATAACAAATTGACATTGTGACCAAAATTCTCTATCTTCCAGTATATTACTACAAACCTCAATTCCAGCATTAGACCTAGCATGATGAGATGTAAACTACTTATCACTCGTAAATATTTACCTTAACTCCTTCTTCATCCAAACAAAAGACTGAAGTGATAAGAAATTTGTTGCAAATCTTGTCACAACAGGGCGACACAAATTCCTACCATTAGTAAATTCCCTTCTCATCAAATTCAAAACCTATGCACAATTATAAATAAAAATTTTCACTTTTTTTGCCTTCTGCATAGTCTCATCAATAACAGGAAAATATCTAGGATCTCCTATATTCTCCAGCATTAAATCAATGCAATGTGCAACACAAGGAGTCAAAAAAAATGAATTATAGGTATTCTACAATAGTTTCCCTGACGCTTTATAAGCGGAATCATTGTTAGTAATAAACTGAACAATATTTTCCTACTTCACTCACAACTTCATTAAATATCCCAAACAAAATCTCAGCATTTTTAATAAGGCCAAATGCATCAATAGATTTCCAAAATATAGAGCCATTTGAACAATAAACCAAATATAATAGGCTCTTGTCTCCTATTTGTCCAACCATCACATATAATTGAACAACCATAAGTAGCTCAACTCATTCTTCTTTCAGCCAAATAAGTTTTAATTTCAGAAATAACACAACTCAAAAGTTTACCTCTTAAGTCATCAATCGATGGCCCTTTGTATCCTGGATCATAAGAGGCTATTGCATCCATTATAGATTGATAATAATAAGATTGAGAGACATTGAATGACGAACCTATATCATACCATTTGGCTACTACCATATCGACATTGTGAGTCGCATCTCTTAATTGCATTGCACTACGAATTGAAGGTTGGGCTCCAGGAGTTGCTCATGATGCAAAGAAACTAATCACTTGCCTTCTTCTCTTCCTCACATCATATTCATCAGGATCCTGAGGCTGAGATGGAACACTACCAGTACCAGTACCATTACCAGTACCACTTCTACCTTCAACATTTCTATAATTACCACGGAAACCAGAAAACGAACTTCCACTACCAATTTCAAACTTCAATCTTTCCCTTCTATCTTTCTCAAACTGATGTTCATCAAACAATGTTTTCATCTACCACTTCACATCATGACTTACCTTTTTACATGCTTCCACATCTCCTTTAACCTCAACTAAATGTCTTTTTAATCGAGTAATTCCTCCACCTTTCAAATGCTTGTTACAAAACAAGCATATGGTATGATTTTTTTGATCGGGAATTGTACTAGCGTGAGCCCAAGCTGAATCACTGTATCTTCCTGAAGTAGGCTGATCGGGAGTATTTGAGCTTCCTTCCATTTATCTGTACACAAAAACAAATAACACATAATTTCAGGACACAATGACAAAATGCATATCCATCTTATATAATATAACTCGTTCTGTAATAATCACAAAACATACTCCAACAATTTGTAATTTCAAAAATTTCAAAATAATCATAATATCATTTCCACTTCCTTATATTTCCAACAATTTCCAATTCTAACAATCACAAAACATCCACTATTGTTTTTCCATTTACAATAATTTTCAATCATAACAATTACAAAACAATTTTAATTTCATTTCCATTCCATTCCATTTCTAACAATTTCCAATCTTAAACAAAACAATGATAATTTCATTTCTATTTCATTCCATTTACAACAATTTTCAATCCTAATAATTACAAAACAATCATAATTCCATTTCCATTGCATTCCATTTCCAACAATTTCTAATCCTAACAATCATAATTCTATTTCCATTTCATTTCATTTCCAACAATTTCTAATCCTAACAATTACAAAATAATCATAATTTCATTTCCATTCATTCCATTTACAACAATTTACAATTCTAACAATTACAAAACATTCATAATTCCATTCCATTTCTAACAATTTCCAATCCTAACAATTACAAAACAATCATAATTTCATTTCCATTTCATTCTATTTACAACAATTTCCAATCATAACAATTACAAAACAATCATAATTTCATTTTCATTCCATTTCATTTCTAACAATTTTCAATCCTAACAATTACAAAACAATGATAATTCCATTTCTATTTAATTCCATTTACAACAATTTTCAACCCTAACAATTACAAAACAATCATAATTCCATTTCCATTGCATTCCATTTCCAACAATTTCTAATCCTAACAATCATAATTATATTTCCATTTCATTTCATTTCCAACAATTTCTAATCCTAACAATTACAAAATAATCATAATTTCATTTCCATTCAT
>JANIHY010000006.1:47234915-47246012 GCA_027479065.1 Erythroxylum brevipes | reverse complement strand
TCACTTCATGAAAATAGTTCCACATCTATATCAATTCAAGTACGTATCAACAAACTTTCCTTATGTTCTTACTTTCTGAAAAATCATTCTTCTTCCTACTATTTCTATCAACTTAAAATCTTAACAATTGCTTATATGAGTAACTTATACACATGCGCTCATGTAAGATCCTAATATTGGCGCTCTGATACCACACAATGTTGGGCGTCGATTTTGGAACCCAACTCTTAAGCGGAACCATATAACGTGAACATACTCCAATGAAGTCTCCTTAACCATCATCGATTTTTTTTCTTACTTTGATACCAAACAATGTTGGGCCCCGTTTTCGAAGCCCAACATTCAAAAATAAAAAACAACATGGAGGGCTCTTGTCTCAGAAATTACAGAGCATATTTGGGGACTTCCAATCAGAATTTCAGTCCGACCTCTTCATAACATTTGTTCCCCATTATCTGAAGTTTCTAAAGACATCAAAAACACTCAATTTGGTTTAGAAATAAAGAAGTTATGACTAAAACACTTTCAGCTCTTCTAATACGAGACTGAACACTATACCCAAGTTCACTTCAGAAATTGAAAATCTTAGGCGCTGAATTGAAATTTAATTCCTTCAGAACATTTGTATATCCATATCTCTAGTTTATTTTGAAATAAGAATCACCTCAATAAGACCTCTACAGGTCTAGATATCACCACAATACGGAAGCATGTTTAGAATTTTTTTAACCGATCCTCTCACTTTGATTCAATTCATCTTTTTCAAACCAGTCTCAAAAACTACAATTTTTTATGGAGAGGTAGAGTAATATCTTAGGAATTTAACGCTTCAAAAATCCAGTCAATTGGAGGTCGGATTAAAATTTTATGGCCAAAAGAGTGGAAAGAGGTCGAGTCAAGGGTAGGAAGGGGATGCGTCGCGCTTGCGACTCGGTTACACTCGCGATGCGGTCGGGCCGCGACAAGGTCGCGATCGCGACGCGGTCACCCTCGCGAGAGCGCAGCATCGTGCGACCTCTTGGTTCTCTTTTTTTTTCTCCAATAACCTAACTTCCAAAATTCGTATCCTTTGATCTAGAGCTCCAAAATTTGCAAATTTGGTATCAATGAAAAGCTAAAAGGAAACTCTATAACTTCCATGAAGGACTTAAAACCAATCTGGCCTCTAAGGGAGTCAAATTCCATCTCAAAGTGGCTGCCTGGAAAAAGTCATCCTAAACAGTAACAGAATTTCTAAGCATCATAACTTTCTACTCCATTGTCCAAAAATGTCATAATGAACAATTTCTACCTTTATGAGGGTCAAAATTTAACTCAAAATTTCTGTCCCAAATTTTGCCATCCTAGACAGCACCCAAACTTCAAAAATTCACATCTTTCAACTCCCACTTCCAAAAATCACATACTTTATAGAGTTGGAAAGCTATAAAGACAAACTACAACTTTCATGAAGGCAACTTTAGCTAATTATACCTATATTATTCCAGATTTTCCATGAAAGTCAGAACACAAATCTTATCCTTGTGAAAACTTGAAATTCATCTCAACTTCACTTCCTTAACTAAAACAACACATTCTTATCCATTCAACTACCAATTGGAATTCATCAAATCATCAACTTCAATTTATTTTACTCTTCATATTTAACCACAACTTATATTTCATAACATTTCTATCTTTCTTTCCATAGTGCCTCACTTATATATATAACAATAGGTCATTCATTAACCCAAGTGGATATCCTCATTCCATTATATCTAAATCAACCCACATCATCATACACAATTCATATTCAAAGTGCATTCAACTCAAAGGGATTACTTCTTCAATTGCACTTAATTCCAATTTAATCTCATCCTTAATTAATTCATATTCCAACTCCACCTCATCCATACATAAATTCATATTTCAATTTGGCAATCATCCATGTACAAACTCACATTTCATTTACATCATAAATTAAGAGTTTTACAAACATCAATGGCATTTCCAAGCTAATTTTCATCATTTCACAAAAGATACAAAATCCAATAATTCTCAACATGTGTCTAAAGTCTTATTTTTACATCAATCCAACTTAACAATAAAACATATGCATAAACAAATAATTGCCTTGACTTTCTTTCATCCGATCTCTTTCTCATCACCTGGAGATAGGAATGAGAGGGGTGAGCTTAACACTCGTGGGTAACAAGTTTATAACCAAGAAATAAGCAAAAACCGTTAAAGTATTTATTTCTATTGTAAAGTTTAAATTGAAAACCATGTCACATATTTTCAAACTTCACAACTTATCAAGAAATTCATAAACATTATAAATCATGACTTCATTGAAACTTGGCACACATCATGAAGACATAACAGATCAGAATGGTTTGGGTTGGTCTAAAAATAGAACGTACTACACATTTTCGCATAGCGGTCTTGTGTAGCCGTGAACTTAGGGGAGTCCTTGAAAGAACTCCATGCCAATAGCGGGTAGGCAGGAGAAGCCTTTTGACAAGTGCACTTAACATACTTAAGGGACCAAACCAAACCCACATAACAAGTATTTCACAACTTGAGAACAGATTGCCCAATGGTACATTTCAAAAACTTGTTTGTCATGCACATGTCACATTTCATAAGCCTTCCCATCAACATTTCACAATTCATCACCCAAAATCTCATACCAATCATATAACCATTACTTAAATCATCCAAAAGCCACAAAATACAACAATTTTGGAACAATTTGAAATCGTTTCCATATCATTCAAAATTCATTCACAAAATTCATATACGAAAACTTACGACACAATTTTTAAACTATTTTAAAGAACAATAAATGTACATTTTTTTTGTTTCGAAAAACCCCTTTCATGTAGCAATTTCTCAATTAATCAAAGCAATAAAAGCAATATTCAATGTAGAAATTGAAATCATTTTACTCTCTTGACTCAAATGAAAAAAATTATGGCTCATTACTCAAATTATAAACATGAAACCCACCTTAATTTCTTGCTTAATACTTGTTCAAAATGCATCTCCTCTTGCTGCTCTTGCCTCTCTTAATCTCCTTCATCAATGGCAAAAATCCCTAATCAATAGGCATCCAAATTGAACAACTCATAAGACATAATCACCAAAATTGGTCTTAGAAAACTTAAACCCATACCATTCTTAAGCTATATACACCAAAACCCTTTCAAAAATCCAACAAATCAAAAATGCCCTTACCTTGATCCTTCACCAAATGAGGAGTTTCTTGGCTCATATGGAAACTCTCATCTTCTTCCACCTTTTTTCTTCTTGAATCAACTCAAAATCCATCTTAAAAACCAAGAAAAATCAAGACCTAGCTTCTTTTCTTCTTTCTTCTTTCTCTCCACCGAACCTTTCACTCTCTTCTCTCTTTTCTTGTTCTTTTCTTCTAATTTTCGTGCTCCTCTCTCCCTTAAAAACAAGCCACCACTTCTTATTTACAATCTTGCCATTAATGAATGAAAAATGACCCTTATACCCTTCCTTATAAGCCTTGTAACTTAAAAGCTTAAGTGGCTTACCAATTTTGCCCCTTATACATTCTTACCACCTTAATTTAATTTAATCCATGTCATATGGTCTTGCTCAAATTAACATGCTAATTAACTCCCATTAACATGCTAATTAATTCCACAAAAATAACATAAATAATCTGTCAATGCCTCAAAATTCATTTAAGTCATGCTTAACTCCTTCCAAAAATCAAGACCTTATTCTAATCAGGCAATTGAAGAAATTTGGTAACACTTCCTTCTAGAAAAATGTTCCTCATTGTCTCAATTTTCCCATGACATTAAAATCGTTCAATTTGGTTCCATAGTCCAAAATTTATACCCTATACAGTTCGGACTGTCCTTATACTAAAACATTATTCTGTGCTCAACTTCCATCCAAAAATTGACATTCTAAGAGACCAAATAAAAACTTAATTTAATCAGACAAATTGTAGCCTTATCTGCCTAGTTTAATCCAACTCAAAACTAATCTCATTTGGATAACTAGAGCAAAAGTTAAGGCTAAAACACCGAAGCATACTCAATGAACATATACATTTTCTAGCTTTTAACTTCCAACATATCATATATATCCCATCTTATACCTAAACCATTTTTTCCCTTTCATTTCAAATTCAAGAATTTTCCTTTTCTCTACATATGAATAATCACCAAAAATCTCTCATTTAATAGAAAAGTTAGGGGTCCAACAGAGCATCCAGACCATTTTAACTCAGTTAAATAGCAACAATCCAAACATTCCTTAAATTCTTTTATTTCATTCTAAGTAACAAGATTGCCTCGCACCTGTTCATGAGGTTGCGAGACATTATTAAAATCTACACCAAATTAACCAAGGCAAGGGATAATAATTAGCCACAGCTTCTATATCATTCCAAAGCTGAATTCTCTCCTCTTTATCATTAAAGTCACATAGAAAAAGACATAGAATTGTTTGTTATCTCCCTTTCGTTTCACTTTGCAAGACACAATTTAAGTAGATGAACTAATAATATCTACATCAAAGCAAGTAAGATTCCAAGAACTAGTAATTCTACCATTACAATGATTCTGATGATTCATAAAATGCCACCAAACCTGTAAGATATGAGCAATAGTTTTGTCAAAATTACTATTTTTTATTTTTGTTTCAAGCATACCAATAAGACCTACCTTGTTAGGTTTGCAATAAAAGAAACATCTTTCTAATTATTTTGGCCATTAAGGCAACGAACATTTCAAAACATGATTCTATCAATGCCTCAAAGGGGGTTTCTCTGGTAGTCCATCATTTGCATTCAATAAAGGATCGACCACAATATCATCTGAGTTGAGAATATTAAAATAATTGTGAATAGGGGTCATTGCCCATCCAATCTCAATAGTAGCATACGTAGGAGTCCTCTTACCCTCAATAGGTCTCTTCCTAGTGGAGCTTGAACTAACATTATGGAGAACAAGAGCTAGAATAATAGCCTACATCACTGGCTCATCCTTGTTTATGGCTATGCTAACCTGTTCAAGCTCTTGTTCAATCTAAACCAACTTTGGCTTCCATTCCTTCTTGCCAAGCTTCTTCCTGCAGCTAGTCAAATCATATCCATACCCTTTACAATGGTCACATACAGTAGACTTCCATTCATACTAAATTGCTTGTTCCACAACAATCCTCATAGTATTCCTATAATAAATAATTTTAGGCATCTCTTTACCAACTTCAACTTCAACCAAGATCTGAACAAAGTTCGCCCATTCTTTTAGTTATGTATTCTTATCAGCCATTAAAGGAAACCCAATTAGACTTCCAATCTTACTTAATCTATCAAGACTTTAATATTTAACATCAAGTATAGGCAAGCTATTCCATAATGTAATTGTGGGTAACGATTCCTTAAACATATCAAAATCTTCAATCAATGGTCGGAAAATAAAAGGTTTTTTATTAAAATGATAAATACCAATTTGTAGCATCTCATCCCTGCTTTCCATATAGTCAAATCTCATTAAGGTAATACCATTTTTCATAGTCATTACTTTAATATTGAATCCAACCCAAATACGTTGGATAAACCCATTTAGAATAGCTAGAGGAGGTCTGGCACCCATTACATAACAAATCATAGCCTGATTCCAATAATCAATCTCAGACTTCATGTTATCATATTCTATAATACCAAGATTAGTACCATCATGAACAACAAGATAGACAAAATTAAGCTTAAATCTAGCATTCAGCAATTTAGAGATATCAAAAGAATTCCAAATTGATTAACAATCACCTATTTTAGTAGCACTTAGATGCTCTAGTTCTGGATCACTCTGATCTTCCTAGGAAACCCTTTGGCCAACATTGTTGTTCATAATAGCTTTTATCATATTTAACCATTGATTGAGTTGTTCTCGCATCTTGTCAATATCACGAGCTCCTTCATTCATAGTAATATTCATAGTAGTGTGAGTCTCAAAAGAAATCATTTCAATAGGAAGATTCTTAGTAACCCTCATAGTCATCAGTTTATCACTAGTAGTATTCAAGTTCCCAATCACTTCCATAGGCCCAGTTCCCATCAAATGAGCTTGCAAATCATTCAGAGTTTCAATCACTATCAATGAGCCCACAGTCTCAGTAGCCTTTATGGAAGCCCTCTTCTTTCTCTCCATGCACGTTAAAAAGCAAGCTTTATCATTTATCAAGATCACTTTTTTTTTCTCCTTATACATTTTTATGCTTTTCATATATCATGATAATATGTTTTATCAATACAGATGATTATTATTTTTCTCTCAATCATACATGCTATTATACATTGTCGTGATACAGTGAAATTCTTAAAATATGTGTCAATCTTAAGCATTTAGAAGGTCATTGGGAATATATATATGTAGATTGACCATAAGTTTTTGTCATTAGGACACATACAGATTCTTGTATAAATCCATAAATTTGATATGATATAGGGGGTATATAAGTGTTTAATCCCATAAGGGTTTTCTTTAATGCAACTTGGCATTGAAAGAGAGAAACAAATGTATTTTGTGTGATTTAGCTTAAAGTTAATAGAAATTGAGAACTACAAACAAATAGATGATACGTTTCAAATCATATAGGTATCATCCTAGTTTGTCACACTTCATTTTCTTATTCATGTTAGTAAGGTATTAGATATGCATAATTATATTGGATCTGTGTTATAAATAACACATGCATTTGATATTTTCCAATATCGAAAGCCTTTCAGGATAGATTGATGGAATTTCATTGTCTTTGGATCAAATGTTTCTTGAAATTGACCAACCTATACATTTATTTGGCTTAATTATGTTTTACTGGTTTAATCATTGTTACAACTACTTTAATTAATTATTGTCCAAGGGAGAGAATGTTAGTAATTTTCCTAAGTTGGACAACAATTAATTACGATTTTATTATTTTAACAATCTTATTATTAAGCGAATCGAATTTGATCCAATTAAAGATAATATAGTAACCCGATAAAGGATCTGGTTTGATGGCTTAAAGTCTATTGAAGAAAATAGACCCTAATCAGTGTAGGTCAGATATGTATTAGACCTGTAATGATATATAATTGCTAAGGTCTTCTACTTTTGCTTAAGTAAGTCGAGAACATTCGGATGATCTAATCCTTTAATAGATTCACACTTTAAAAAAGACGCAAAAGGACTTAACGACATCCAGTTGATCAAATTTTGTAAAGGTCGTCGAGAAATTTCAAATATTTTAGCATCAAAAAGCTTGTTTGAAGTTATGGAAAGTAAAAACAGGTATTTTTCAAGTTTGCTTTGTTTATTCACTTTCACTTTTGATCCTGAGCGCATAACTAAGACTCTTATTACCCATTAGATTTAATAATCCAAACAGATCTAAAAATCAGCCCACCTAGCCATTTCATCCAATTCAAACCTTAAAATCAACGTCCCCTAGCCCCAACTCATTATGTTGTTTCATTTTCAATTGTAGTAATTGCCTGAATCAGAATCTGACTGTTGTTGTCATTGTTTTGGTCATTTTTATCCATATATTTTATTAATTATAATGGGTAAATGCATGGGGAAAACGGTGTCAAGGGATGGCTTTGTGAGTGGCTACCATTTTTCTCTTATATTGTCTCTGTTTGGAATTGTGTTGTTCGGGAAAAGAGCAATTCCTTCAGGCCTGACTAGGTGTAATCATAGATTTTTTTTTCCCGTTTTGTGTGTTTTGATTACTAAAAATAAGGAACAAAGATAGAGAAGGAAAAGAGAGAAACAAAAAATGTTTACATGTTGGAAATTGTCTAAAAGTGGATAGACAGGATAGTAAGTCATAGACAACTATTTCCATGGAGAGCATAATTGGTGAGAAAAAGCACTCAAATGGGCAGAGAAGAAGAGAAGGCGCCTAGAGAAAACTGCAGCTATTCGATTTGAGTTTGAGAAGAAGAGGGAATAACAATAGGGCCATGATGAAATTGCTTTTGCATATGTTTATTAGTAAGGGTTGTTGAAAGTAAGTTTAAATTTGATGAATGTCATGCCGAAGTGTTTTCTTTTAAAACAAGCTAACTTGTTACTATTGATAAAGTTAAACATTAACACAAAATTTTAGAACATGATTTACATATTTACATTACCAAATATACTTACACTTCGGTATTGTTAATTATAAATTTTATTTTATATAATATTTTTATCAAATTATTTAAATTATATTAATTATAAAGTTATTGAATAATTAAGGGTTAATTATAAAAAATTTCCAAATTTTACCCGTATCGCTAAAGTACCCTAACTTTCAATTTGTTACAAAAATATTCATACATTAAGTTTCTCGTTAACATTGTTGATGTGATAAACTATGTCAGATGTTTTTTAACATGTCATATGTCTAACACGTGTTCTTGTATTTTTCAACTTATTTCTTTAAAAATCAATTACATAAAAAACAAAAAAATTAAAACCCATCCCCATTTATGTTTTTTTTCTTTTGTTCTTGATAGTATAAAACTCTCCTGCATAGTTTCCATTGCGTGTGGAGTGTCGCTATCTTTGAAACATCTCTGGAGTGTCGCTATCTCTTGTGATTGGGAGTGTCATTGTCTCCAGTGATTGGGAGTGTCACTTTTTGGGAGGTGAGTCATCTAACCCTAGGTTATTATGTTTAAGAAATAATTTAGTGTTATTAAGCTTGGATTTTTTTATCATTCGTCAATATTCTCATTCTTGTGGCATCTTGATAAAGAAACAAGGAAATTATCACACGTTCTTCCGAGTTAGATCATTCATCATTAACATCCCCAAATATTGCAATTGGAGTTAGAACCTTGACAAAGATTTAATAAATTTTAACTATATTTATATTGTTGGTTCATCATTTTTAAACAGTAGACAAGAAAGCTAATGTTAGCAAGAGTAGGGCTCTGTTTGGTTACCATCTTCAGTATGCAAAGACAGGACGAGACGGAATAGGACAGGACAGGATAGGACAAGAATTGAAGATAGGGAGATGTTTGGTTGCGATGGACAGAACAGAGATAATTGTCCTCGTCCTAAGGATTTGGTTGCCGTCTTCAGAACAGAAAATAATGTTAATGACAGAAATGCCCCTATAGTGTAAAAATGATTGTAGATGTTAATAAATGTAATTTGTAGTATTACATTTATTATTAGGAGATTAAATTTTATACTATTATTATTTTTGTTAATATTATGAATATTATTTTGATTATTGCTATTATTATAATTATTATAATAACGTATTAATATTATTAATATTACTATAAGAATTATTATTATTATTACTATTATGACAAGTATTATTATAATGTTTATTATTATTATTATTATTATTATTATTATTATTATTATTATTATTATAAATTCTTTCAATGCTAGGTGATAACTTCTAAACATTATATTACTTTCCAGCTCATACAGTGAACTTGAGTGACAATTAAATGATCTCAAACAATTAAATCTCAAATTTTATTCCAGTAAACAGCTGAAGTTTGCTAAACATCCAACGTCATCGCCAGCCACCTTAATTCGTGAGAAACAAAGGAAACCTGTACTTGCAGTCTTACAAGTACATACTGTCAAACAAAATCAGCCCTATTTTTAGCATGAGCAACAAGATTCTTGTTAAATTACAGTTTCTAAATGCTTATTCATGTAACTTCATAGTTAAAGAAATGATGTTGTATTCCGAAAAAGCATATGCTTGAACCTCATCTTAACGTCTTGCAATAATACCCATTTCATTCATCTTTACTTTCTTCTCCAAATGTAACACCCTCTCAAAGAATGAGTATGAATCAAAGTTTGACTTTTGTTATTCAACGAAAAGCAATGAGATTCTATTATTAAGTATCAAAATTAAACAAGAACCAGAAAAAAAAACTACAGCTTGCTCACTTAAAACTTCAACACAATTTGTGTGTGTGATCCTCTAAACAAAAACAACAACCCAGAAGACAACAGCCAACGAGTGGAAGTATCCAGTAAGATCACAATAGATTCATAAAGTACGTCTAACCTTAAGATTAAAACTCCAACAAGCGTAAAATCTAACAAACCAATAGAGATCCAAATCCTAACAACGCTGTCATCTTCCATCTGAGAAACAGAAAAGAATAAAGGTAAACAAAAAACGCAGAGAACCTCGTAGATTTCATTTCGGTGGGCGCCAGGGATCTCCAGGGCTTCCACGTCAAAGGAATCAACGCGAGGACCAGTACGGATCAGACGCTGCTCCACATTATCGTCCTCATCGTCAGAATCCAAAGCATTGCGGCGGTGTTCCTCCTCTTCTTCGTCGTCCATGGCCGAATCTTCATCGTCATCATCGTCCTGGAAGACCCAACGCGACTCCATTGAGTCCATGGAACCCAACCTCCAATTTACGTCCATTCCTCCTCCTCCTCCTCCGCCTCCGCCGCCACCACTACTGCCACCACTCGGGATTACGGTGTCCTCCGCCATCAAAATTAGAAAGAGGAGCAAGAATTAGGAAAGAAAAAGTACGGATTGGTAATTAATGGGATGAAAATGAAGATTTCATTTTAACTTTCTCAAAAGAGTAAGGGTTTTTGTATTTTTTTCAAGAAAGAGAGAGAGATAGAGAGAGAGAGCTGAGGTGGTAAGTGTAGAGAAGGGAGAGAGAGAGAGCAGAAACCATGCCTTCCGCAGATTAAGCGGATCGTTTCGCATGTGACCGCGACTGCCAGCAGAGAACCATCCACATTGGCACGACATAAATAATTATGAGGAATATTACTTCAATTTATACTTTTTTTATTAGTTTAACAAAAAGAATTCTAAATTCGATCGTAAACAGTTCGCTTTAGCTAATATATCGTTGTCGTTGCACACATTCTGAAATTAAAGTAAAATTTAGAGAGGCATGATAGTACAAAATTTTATCTTTACACAACAGAAAGGTTATTTTTTTATAGACTCACGTATAAATGTAATAAAAAATAGTGATGCAAATACAAAATTTAAATTGATTATTTTTTTATTTTATTTTATTTTCTAATGTATATTTTCATTGAAATACTCAATCGAGAGTTATTAGTATAAA
>JANIHY010000006.1:47204700-47224172 GCA_027479065.1 Erythroxylum brevipes | reverse complement strand
GGAGCTAGAGTCCTAACGCTGTCCTGAAAAATATATTGCAATGTTGGGTGAGTTTGTGAACTCAATGAGAAACCATCCTCGATGGTTCACCCAACACATGCATATACACATAGTATATCTCATAGTATACTTTAACACTTTATAAAACACTATTCGCAATTTACACATTATATTATATCACAACGCAATATCACAATGCACAATTTATACTGTCACATAAATCACATATATCACTTCACAGTTGTCACATATCACACGCATACTCAATTTCACTACACGATCAGATGCACATGTATGCAATTTCTCTTTTTATGACATTGTTGTGACTGAGCATTAATATTCACATTTTTGGCAAGTAGGAGCGCCCTCTGGGAATGCACTACTGCCCACTCGCTTTAGGGATAGGAGAGCCCTCTGGGTATACACTATTCCCTTTTAGGCCTTAAGCCCATTCACTGATTATCGAGCTTAAAGCTCTGATCACTGGGCTCCAGTCACAACTATTAGTTTTACCGATTCTAGTCATGCTTGGCATGCACTAACACTTACACAATCACTAACACATGTATATCACTTCACTCACTTCACTCGCTTATCACAGTCACAAATGTTCACATGGCACAATTTATCTCATGAGTCACATTTTATTACACTTATCACACTCAATCACATGTACCTCATTTCACTACACTTGAACACTTATTTCACACACATCACAGCACATTTAAACACTTAAAAGCTGAGGAACCAACTAGGTTACTCACCTGCAACTTCCGAGCTACTGCCTGGAAGTCCTCGCAATATCCGTGGACTGTCGATCCAACGGTGCCTCTATAATATCACAATAAATTCACATCACTATATACTCAATTGATTAAAGTCACTGATGCACATGTCTCAATTCGCAATGTTATGATGCATGATCATGATTTCCAGCTCTCTATTCCAATTTCACTATCTCTCACTTCATAGCCACAATTCACTATTCACTAGGTCCATGACATTCCTTAATTTAAACTCTAATTATCACATTATAACACTTAGGTCACATTTGATACTAGAATTAATTCACTTTCGATAATTCACGATCCCACTAGATATAATTCAACTCTCAATTAATACCACAACTGTAGACCTCTTTCTCTAGTTCACAACGAATCAAAGATCACCTCAATTGGAGGTCTACACTAAAAGATATACCCTAAAAACCAATTCAATCTCATCTCAAATTCCCCTCTTCGCCGCGACCTCACAACGTTCGTCGCGGCGCACAGAGGACGCTCGCCGCGGCGTGCGAACCATTCACCGCGGCGTGAAATCCAATTCACGCCTTCGCCGCGACGTCACCTCGCCTTCGTCGCGGCGTGGAATTTCGCCTATTCGCCGCGACGTCTATGAATTACACGTCGCGGCGTCTAAGCCCTTTTCGCTCGTCGCGACGTCTCGTGCAGATCTTAACTATTTAATTTTATTCGTCGCGACGTGCGACTGGTTCGTCTCCCCCGATTCACATTTCCGCCATTAATGCTCTCTCTCAACCATTAACACTCATTCAACTACTCTTATCACTCATATTTAACACTATAAATGCCATAAATGCTTAAAGCAACCATAAATACAACGTGAATCACAATAACACTTACCAAATCACAAAATCGATCGGTGCCCTAAAAATCCTCCGAAACCAACGATTACCACTCTCAAATCTCTCAATCCTTCATCAATCATAATAGATCAGTTAGCTAAGCACAATGGGAAGAAATCCATGAGAAAAGATTGAAGAATCCTTACCAATGGAAGAAACGAAGACACCGCAAAAGAGAAGAGGAAGACGGTGAAGAATGTCTAAACCCTAACCTCAATCTCTCATATATATATATATTCAGGGCTGATTTCAACTGAGACTCAAAATCTATCAGTCCTCAAATCACTTAATTTCAATCTCTAATTTCACTGACTCA
Organism: Erythroxylum brevipes; assembly: GCA_027479065.1. Lineage (NCBI taxonomy): Eukaryota > Viridiplantae > Streptophyta > Magnoliopsida > Malpighiales > Erythroxylaceae > Erythroxylum > Erythroxylum brevipes. Next base: position 47,222,211 of record JANIHY010000006.1, on the reverse strand, counting down.
TCACAAAATTTCTCAAACTCACAGATCTAATTTTTCAAACCATTAGTCACTCACTTTCGGAACCGAATTCACAATTATCAGTCTCTAGGTCAATATTCCGGTCCGATCACTTATCTCTAAAAATTCCGGAAAAATTCCCAAAATTCCTCAAAAATATAAAACACTAGATTCTATACTCAAATCTCAATTTCAAATTCCACAATTCAATTTCTCACTCTAACTCAATCAAGTCACAATCCACTGATTTAACTCTTCAATTCTAATTATTCCTCAATTCTCAATAAATCACTCTTCACTCAACTCACAATCTAACTCATTGGACCACTCAATTACACTTATCGCTTAATTCTCAATAATTCATATCTCACACAATTTCACAATTAAATGCTGGAACAATCATGAATGCATGCCACTATATATATGCATGTGCAATTAACTCATGTCACTGATGGAGAATCACTATACGTGCAATTCAATTATGAATGCACTCGCTGCTCACTCATCCAAATTACCGATATGCCCTTGCATCGGTAACGGGATGTTACAATAAAGTCAATCAGTATTTTCTCCCAAAATTTCCAAAAATTTTCTAAGAGTCACTCACAATTGAAAAACAACAATAAAGCACTCCAATTCAAGTTTCACTCACAATTATCTCATAATTCACAAAAACAAATCATATTTAAACACATATGTCGGGAAATGTCTTGAATGCAAGTACAAATATGTGCATTTGCAAAATGTATCATTTCTCTATATTGAGAGGCCAAATGTATGAGCATATCAAAATATGTAATCTAAACTCCTAGCCTGTCCTAAATGACCAATTTATCCTTCCCATCGGTGATGGGATGTTACAATTCTCCCCTCCTAAAAAAAAATTCGTCCTCGAAATTCTTACCTGTATGGTCGAATAGATGATGATACTACCTCCTTATATGCTCCTCAGTCTCCCAAGTTGCTTCCTCAGTTGAGTGGTTCTTCCATAAGACTTTTACCAGTGGAATAACCCTGTTCCTCAACTGCTTAACCCGTGATCCCACAATCTGGACCGGCTCCTCAATATAACTCAGATTGCTAGCCACCTCAATCTCCTGAGCCAGAATCACATGTGTCGGATCCGATCGATACCGTCGGAGCATACTCACATAAAAAACATCATGTAACTGAGACATCTCACTCGGCAATGCCAACTTATAAGCCAAAGGTCCTATCCTCTCGATAATCTCATACGGATCAATGTACCTAGGGCTTAACTTGCCCTTCTTGCCGAATCTCAATACTCCTTTCCATGGTGACACTCGGAGGAAAACTCTGTCTCCCACATTATACTCCATCTCCCTCCGATGCTGATCCATATAACTCTTCTGTCTATCCTGAGCCGCTTTAATGCCACTCTGAATCAGTTTTACCTTATCCACAGTATCCTGAATCAACTCTGGACCCTCAATCATCCTCACACCCTCTTCATCCCAATAGAGAGGCAATCGACACTGTCTCCCATATAAAGCCTTATATGGTGCCATCCCGATGCTACTGTGATAATGGTTATTATATGCAAACTCAATCAAAGCCAAATATTGATCTCATGCTCTTCTAAACTCCAATACACACACCTAAAGCATATCCTCAGCAGTCTTAATCTTCCTCTCACTCTGGCCATCTATCTGAGGATGAAATGCTGTGCTGAAACTCAACCGAGTACCCATAACAGACTACAGACTCTTCCAGAACCTCGAAGTAAATCTAAGATCCCTGTCTAAGACTATAGACACTGGGACCCCATGCAATCTCACTATCTCAATCACATACTTCTGGGCCAACTAATCAAGTGTATTGTTCTCCCTCACTGGCAAAAAATGGGTCGATTTAGTTAACTGATCCACTATGACCCAGATAGCATCATACTGCCTCGGCGTCCTAGGCAACCCCATAATAAAATCCATAGTAATTCGTTCCCATTTCCACTCTGAAATAGGCAACGAATGCAGTTTCCCCACTGGAGCCTGGTGTTCAGCCTTAACTTGCTGGCACATCATACATCTGGAAACATACTCTGTCACCTGTTTCTTCATGCCCGGCCACCAGAAATGTGACTTAAGAGTGTTATACATCTTGGTAGTACCAAGATGCATAACATAGGCGACCATATGCGCCTCCTCCAGAATCTCACACCTCAAATCATTCACATCAGGCACACAAAGTCTCTGACCCATCCATAATGTCCCATCTCTCAACTCAAAATCAGAATTTAGATCAGACTTCACTCTTTCAATCAGTTTCACCAAAGCAGGATCCTTGTCCTGAACTCTCCTGATCTTGTCATATAGTATCGGTCTGAGCCTCAGAGTGGCTACCAAAGCCACATCCTGATCCAGATTTAACTGCACATTCAAAGCTCTCAACTGAATCAAATTAGGCAATCTTCCTACCTGAATCTAAGCTGCACTAATGTGAGACTTCCTACTCAAAGCATCGGCCACCACATTGGCCTTCCCTGGATGGTACTCAATCGTACAATCATAATCCTTTAGCAGCTCTATCCATCTCCTCTGTCTCAGATTCAACTCTCTCTGACTCAACAAATACCTCAAACTCTTATGATCAGTATAAATCTGGAATGTCTCGCTATATAAATAATGTCTCCAAATCTTCAGGGCAAACACAACTGCAGCTAACTCCAAATCATGCACTGGATAATTCTCCTCGTGAGACCTCAACTGTCTCGAGGCATACGTTATCACTCTACCATGCTGCATCAAAACGCATCCCAGTCCCTGATGCAAAGCATCACTATATACCTCATAGCCTCCAGTCCCAGATGGAATACCTAACATCGGTGCAGTAGTCAACCGATGTTTCAGCTCTACAAAGCTCTCCTGGCACTCATCGGTCCATCTGAACGGCATATTCTTCCTCAGAAGTTTTGTCAGAGGGGCTGAGATCAGTGAGAACCCCTCGACAAACCTTCGGTAATAACCGGCCAATCCTAGGAAATTTCGAACCTCAGACACATTCCTAGGAGCCTCCCAATTCAACACTGTCACAATCTTGTGAGGATCCACCTGAATACCCTCACCAGTCACAATGTGCCCCAGAAATACTACCTCTTCAAGCCAAAATTCACATTTACTGAATTTGACATACAACTGTCTCTCTCTCATGACTTGCAGAACAATCTTTAAATGCTCAGCGTGCTCCTGTCTACTCCTCGAATACACCAAAATATCATCAATAAACACTATCACAAACTGGTCCAGGTAGGGTTGAAAGACCTTATTCATTAAGGCCATGAAAGCTGTCGGGGCATTAGTCAACTCAAACGGCATAACTAAAAACTCGAAATGCCCATACCTGCTCCTGAAGGCACTCTTAGGCACATCAGCCTCTGCTATCTTCAACTGATAATAACCCGATCTCAAATCTAGCTTAGTGAATACCTGAGCTCCCTGCAACTGATCAAACAAATCATTGATCCTAGGCAGTGGATACTTGTTCTTCACTGTCACCCGATTCAACTGCCTGTAGTCGATGCACAGTCTCAAAGTCCTATCTTTCTCTAGAGCTCCCCACGGTGAAACACTAGGCCTGATAAACCCCTTATCCAGAAGCTCCTGCAGCTGAGCCTTAAGCTCCCTCAATTCCACCGGTGCCATCCTATATAGAGGTATGGTTATAGGAGCGGTACCTGGAATGAGATCAATCGTAAACTCCGTCTCCCAATCTGGCGGTAAACCCGGTAACTCATCGGGGAACACATCTGGAAATTTCCTGATCACGGGAATATCCTGCAATCTCTGCTCAACTCTGGTATCAACCACGTGGGCCAGATAGGCCTCACATCCTCCCTGCATCAACCTCAGGACACTCAGAAAAGAAATCATGCGGGCTGGCACTGCCTGACTAACACCTTGAAAAACTGCTCTGGGCTGACCAGGAGACTACAACACGACCTCCTTGGTAGAGCAGTCCATGACAACCCTATGCGCAGTCAGCCAGTCCATACTATAATCTCTCCCTATCCCCATGCAGTTTACATGCCAAATACGGTGCAATAAATGAATGCGTGGATCCAGGATCCAATAATGCATATGCCTCAGAATCAGAAATCAGAAGCATACCAGCAACAACATCTGGGGAATCCTAATCCTCCTGCCGAGTCATGGCATAGACTCTAGCCTGGGACTGCAGTCTGCTACTCGGTCCCTCAGTCCTCACAACGGACCCCTCGGTTTAGCCTCAGCCTCTACCTCGGCCCCTTAATCCAGATCCACCTCCACGGCTCTATTGTACTGTGGTGTTGCTTCCTGACCTCCCAGTCATAGTGGACTGAGCTCCCACAGTAGTTGGACAGTCCCTGATCTGATGTTCCATGGAGCCGCACCTGAGGCAGGCTCCAGTCAGCCACCGACACTCCCCACTGTGTCTCCTCTCACAATGCTCACACACCGAAGGAAGCTTCCCTGAACCTCTGCCACTACCACTACCAGTCTGTGCAAATCTTCCTCTCTGTCCAAAATCAGACTGTCTAGATCCTCCCGGAGACCTGTAGGTCTTGTGTAGGCACTTACTAAAACTCCTTCCAGAACTGCCCTGACTATCACTCACTCTCTTCCCCCTAGATCCTTGACCAGTCTCAGCCTGACTCTGTCTCAGAAGCTGCTCAACCCGCACTGCAGCAGCTCTCAACTCAATAGAGGTGCCTATATCAGATCGGGCCAACCTGGTACGGATCTCCAGATTGAGCCCTCCCTCAAATCTCCGGCACCTATCAGCCTTAGTAGAAATCAGAACAGTAGCATATCTCATGAGCTCGTTAAACTTAACCTCGTACTCTGCCACTGTCATCGTACCCTGTCTCAACTCTAAAAACTCCTGCATCTTCATCTCCAGATATACCTTGGGCATATAGTTGTCTCTAAATGCCCTCAGAAAATCCTCCCATGACAATAAGCAAGGCCTGGTGGTGCTGCCCGGGACAGTCTTCCACCACTGATAAGCTGGGCCCTACAGGAGAGATACTGCATAGTCAAATCTCTCCTCTGCATCACAATCCATATGGTCGAAGACTCGCTCAGTCCTCTCCAGTCATCCCTCAGCCTTAGTAGGGTCTGTGCTGTCATAAAAGTCTATAACCCCTGCTTGCACAGTCTGTCATACCTCCTCTCCCGTCTCGCGAGAACTCTAGGAGGCAATTCCTCATATCGAGGCACTGAAGACTCCCTACTAGCTCCGACTGGTCCATGGTCAGCTGATTGTTCTACCTGATCACCAAGGACGGATGACCTATAACAAAACCATAATTCCAATCAATTTCTACATTTCTCGTAACAATTCAAGCCTAATTATGCACTATGCCCAACAGCTGCCAAACTATACTCTGATACCACCTATTGTGGTGCCCCCTTACCGCAGGGTACACATTGGGATGCCCGTGGGTCATTCCGACGCATATCCCACAATAAGGGTGCACTACGAACGATCATTGCTATACTCTCATGGCATCAAAATCATAAAACCATAATATCAAACTCACTAAATCTTTAAAACCATAATGCTTTTTCATTTCATATCATCAACAGAAGTATATACAAGTCTATCAGATTTCCAAAATCTAAATACATTACTCTAAAAAGGAAACTGATACAAATTTCTATACTAGGTCATCCCCAAAATAGATCCCAGCTGACCAACCTGTGAGCCATACTTCTTTGCCAACACGCTCTACAAGGCAGGAGAAGTCTCTCTCTCTCTAGAGCTAGGAGTCTACTATCTCTGTCCTAAAAAATATTTGCAATGTTGGGTGAGTTTGCGAACTCAGCGAGAAACCATCATCGATGGTTCACTCAACTCATGCATATACAAACAATTCACAGAATATCACATAGTAACACGTTCGAAAATATCACATGCGTTATCATTTCACAAATATAAGGCGTTTCGCCTTTCACACAGTCCACATTTAATCATTCGTATATGCAATGCACATGTGACACTTTCCATTTTATTACGGCGTTGTGACCGAGTGCTTAACAGTGATCAGTATTCAGTGGACGCGTCTAGGGAGTAGGAGAGCCCTCTGGGAATGCACTAACTCCCCTCGAGCTCGAGGCTCGGTTCAGTAACAGTGGCGACTCAGGTCACAACTATCTTTATCTGAACACGCCTTTATGCATGAATGCATATGTGCTAATTTACATTTACAGTCAGTTTACATTTCAATGCCCAATTCCCATTCCTTCGGACCTTCGGTCCAGTATTTCAGTCATAAACAGTTTTCACATTCACTAACAATTTTGCTTCAATGTCAAATCACCACATTCCTTGGACCTTTGATCCGAGATTTCAAACATAATCATTAACAATTTATTTCATTGAAGCATTCACGAACAATTACATACAAATAGCACTTCAATATCAAGTTCCCAATACTTCGGACACCTATGGTCCGAAATCAATCGAAAGCAAACACACATAACCCTCCATTATCTCCACATGGCATAAGCACATAATTTTAATCACATATAGATTGAGGAACCAACTAGGTTACTTACTTGTACTTCCGAGCTACTGCCTGGAAGTCCCGGCAATATCCGTGGAATTTCGAACCAACGGTGCCTCTATAACAGTCAAATAATTTTTATTACAAACATGCACAATCAAAATAATTCAATGATGCCCATGTATTAAATAAAAGATGTACAATGCCTATTCATGACCTTCCCGGCACTATTTCCCAATTTTCACTTTCTTTTTTCATTATCTAACTTTTCACTCAATTGATCAATAATGACTCATTTCAATTTAATAACATGTTATGCGACTCCACAAATTTCATTTCTAACATTCAGTCAATTTACCAATTTATACCCACTAGGATATTCTCAAGAAAGACCTCAATTTCAGTGTCACTATTCTCTAGATCAAAATTCACCCTTTATGCTCAGTTTCTAAAATCCCAATAGCATTTCCTTAAATTCAGAATTCTCACAATCATACCCCAATTATCATGAAACAATCCCTGAGGTTGTAAAAACCATCCAAACCCAACTTTCACTCATAAATTGAGATCTTAAAACCCTGAATTCAAACTTTCATTCTTCATATCAATTGTAGACCTCTTTCTCTAGATCATAACGAATCAAAAATCACCTCAATTGGAGGTCTACACCATTAGTTATGACCCAAAAAACTAAACCAACTCAGTTCAGGAAAAACTATTCTCGTCGCAACGTAAGGACACTCGCCGCGGTCTCCCATCATTCCAGAGTTGCTCGCCGCGGCGCATGAGAAGACTCAACGAGGCGTGATTTTCACACTCGCCACGACGTCCAATTATGCTCGTAGCGACATCTCGCTCATCGCGGCGAATTGCTCGTCGCGGCATACGCTCGTCGCAGCGTATACGTTCGTCGCGACGTGTAATCATCCTCTCGTCACGACGTGCGGTCATCTTCTCCAATTATCTTTTTCATTTCTCTCTCTAAAACTAGTCACAACTCACCCATAACTACCCCAATCTTTCACAATTAAACCCATATATGCGTTTAACTAATAAATAACCAACATACAATCAATTTACTTACCAAATCAAGCTCAAATCTTCAACTCTCGAAAAAATCCTCCAATTCCTTTAACACTTACGGGCTCCCTCTCAAAACTCAAAATATTCATCTTCCTTAGGGTTAAAGCTTGGCTTTGCAAGTAGAGAAGAAGCAAGCAAGCTAGCAACGAAAATCATAAAGGGAGGAAGAAACGAAAATCACTAAAGAAAGGAGGAGGAAGCTTGCCCTAGGTAGAGGAGAAAAAGCTTTTTGCCAAGATTTAAAACCTAAGGCATTTAAAAGTTAAACAATCAAGCCTCTTGTCTTTTTCCTCATAATACATTTAAATCTCTTTCTCTTTTCACAATTATTTCCAGTCCAATTCGTCTCCAAATTTTAATGGCTCGACATATTAATCCCTAAAATCACAAATCTACAGTCAATCAGTCCGTCACTCAGAATATTTTTCGGTCCGGACTTTTTCTTCCGAATTTTCCTGAAAATTTCTAGGGGTAACTACCAAATGACAATCACTCTAAAACAGTTCCAATTCCAAATCTTAAGCACAAATATTTCAGAATTTATGAAACCGATCATATTCACAAATAAATGTCGGGAAATGCCATGAATGCATGTACATATAAGTGCATGTGCCAAATGACTCATTCCCCTCAAATTGGAGGCCAATTATATGAAACATATCAAAATATGCAATGCAAACTACTAGTCTGTCCCAATTGACCCATTTAACCTTCCCATCGGTGATGGGATGTTACAAAAACCGACGTAAAACCTCTTAAACATTGACTGACCAAACTTTTTATTAAGTTCTTTTTAGATGAAAAATTGGTCGTCTTTATCCACCTGCCACAATTTTTGTATAAAAGACTACATGTTTGCATAATGTCCTTCTATTGACCCTCGTAGCTTCATAATAACTTCCTATTTAGCCTTATAACATTAAGATTTAGTCACTTGCAATGCATACTTCCTTTAAAGATCATTTATAATCTTTGTAATTGGCCAATTTAGTTTCCTTCAAAACTTGTGTAATAATTGATTTGCTGTCTACTTCTTGCTAGCCTGCTTGTTTCCTTATTCTTTTATACAATTATGCTTGTTTAATAATATCTTCCTTGCAAAGGTTTTTTCATTTTCAATACAACTAGCATAAACCATAAAGGGACAGTGTGAATCACAAATAACTTCTATTCTTACACCAAATCTCATCATCGAAACATCATATCCATTCATAGTTGCACAATTTTTGATTCCCTCCCTAAACAGAACCTCATTCATAAACTTCATGCCAACTTCAAACTAAAGATCTCTTATATCCACTTTTAGATTAAAAACAACAAATTTCTTCCTTCTATCAAAGGCCTCGCACCCACCATCATCTCTACATATTGGTGATTGAAATTCAATATCACTGTCCCCATACTCACTAGACTAACCCAATGAAATTTCCACTTCTTTTTGTGAATTGTTTGAATAATTTTGCTCTTCGATACTACATTTTCCACTACTTCCAACCCCATCCACAACACCATCACATTCAAGCACACTACCTACCTTCTTCCCATATTTCTTTTCAGTAGCTTTTGCAATAGCATATTTTCCATCATCAATTTCATAAAATTCATCATCACCTATATCATTTTTCATATTCACTCATCTTCATATCAATAAAATCTTCATCATCTTGTTCCACCTAAACTTGGAATAACCCCTCTTCATTAATGATGTCATAATCAATTTCTTCACCATCACCTGCAGGATTATCATAACAAACATTTTAGTTCTTCAATTCTTCTATGAACTAAAGCATTGACAAAATTTCCTTATCATGGTGTAAGCTCAACTCTTTCAAGCATCTCATTGACTCTTCTAGAAATTTATACAATATAGATACAACTCTATGTCTTTTATCTACCAATACTCCTTTTAGTACAAACATACTAAGTTCATCAACACCAATATCCTTCTTTCGTTTGATCTTAATTCTAACATATTTGTTGTCTTCATTTATTTCCAATACCCCACCAAAATAAAACTTAAAAGTTACCATTTGTATTATAAGGAATTTTACTATTCGTTTCCAACAAATCAAAATTACAAGCGTCTCATCAAATCAAATCAATAACATGCTCTTTCTAAGGATTTTATTGTCACAACTTATTTATAGAACAAGTCATCATTGTGTGAAGCAAAAAGAAAATTAAATTGAACAAGCTATAGAATTTGATAGAGAGAATAACAAAATACTAGAATTTAATATAGAGATAACAAAATGTGCAATTTAATAAATAAGTAATTGAAATTTCTGTCAACTTAACTCTTTAATTTACTTACTATAGTTTAAATAACAAGACTTTGGAAGCCACCCTATAGCTAATTAAGGAGGTGATGACGAATAACAACTAATAGAAATTAAGTAGGGGAAAAAAACATAAACTACTCAAGTAGAAGCACTAATAAGGGAAATTGAAGGCCAGGCTTGAGCAATGAGAATAACATAAGCATTGTTTTTTTTTTAGGATTTAATAACCATCATTGAAAAAAGTCATAAAACATCCTTTAAAAAGGGTAAACCATAGAGTAATATATAATGAAAACTAGATGTATTGAAAATTTCAATTAAGAACTAAGAGTAATCCTACCACCTCACTCATAAGCTATCACATTCAAGTTTGCTTACATTGCCTTGTATATACAAGGTGTAGAGTTGTCTAGAGATGAAAGATAGTCTCCAATATTTACTGACGATGAATTGCAAGCTTGATTAATTCTATAAATAAAAACCCACATCCTAATTTAAGAATATCTTATTGTTACATTCTTTTCATATTCCATAAACCATATTACAAAGGCAGAATTGGGAGATCATTTTATTATCTTTATAGGAAAAGTGTACGTGAATGCTCTATTTAACAATTTGTAACCAGTCAACAAGAGGAAGAGTTATATTGCAGAAGTTTATGATGTCTTTCTCTGCATGCAAAGGAGAGTTATCTTGCAGAGGCTTAAGAATTAAAAAAAAAAAAGATGTTTTTTTGAAAAGTATCAAGCATAATAAATCGATGTAATTAACTAAGCAACACATAAACAAGTAATCAAATTCAACAATAAAATACAAAATTAAGTAAATTCTATCGATAAAAGACAGCATGCATTTAAGATCAAAAAGATCTAAAAAGTGATTCGAAAGCGAGCAAAACAAATAAGCAAATTCAACATGCCCTCTTAAAGAACAAAACACGATAAAAGACAACATGCACTTAAGATCAAAAAGATCTAAAAAGTGATTCGAAAGCAAGCAAAACAAATAACCAAATTCAACATGCCCTCTTAAAGAACAAAACACGGACGTAAACGGGAGTAGACTTTAATTTTTCTACTTTAATTTGATTAATTTTTAAAAATTGAATTAAAAAATAGACGTGACATGGAACAAAAAATCTAATGCAACGTACAACAAAAAATTTAACATCTAATATTTTCGTAATAACTTAAAGTTTGAAATATTTAAACATGACTTAAGTCATAGAGTTCAAGCTAGTATTGCAAAATCAAGTTTGAATTTTTTTATAATTAACGCAATGATTAATAATAAAACTAAAATCAATATTTACAATTTATACTACACCAAAAATAAAAAAGTACATTTCATTATCACAAATTCTAATATGAAATGGAATGGTCTGTTACAGGTGGGCCAGTTGATTAGGCAAATGAGGACGGCTTCTTGATGCTTCCAATGAAATGACACAAGCAGAAAGAGCAGCATCATCTCCTTTCAACACGAATCTTATTCAGCCACACCATTTGGCCTCTAATTAACTTGAACTGATCAAACTAAGAACTGTTTGGAACCTCTCTAACATCAATTCCCTTTGTCTCGGGAGAAGTTATTGTGTGGTTACCAGTCTCATGTTCTATGAACAAGCCACTCGGTTATAATGTTTGTTATATCTTGCCGCTCCGGTTCGAACAGGAGATCATGCAACAATCCATCAAATAATTTCATGGTTTTGTCGGCTGAAGAGGCTTCAATGTACAGTTTCTCAGAAGCTACTGGATCGGTAACAGTGTCAGCAGTGCCATGCAGCACTAGAAAAGGAACTGTCAATTTTCTCATATTCTGCTGCAAGTAAGTGGCAACACGAAGAATCTCATACCCAGTTCGTACCCTAATCGAACCTGTGTACACAAGTGGATCTGAATACTTAGCGACTAGTGCCTCTGGATCACGAGAAACTGGCATTCCCTTCTTATTTGCTGCACCTACTTGGAACCTTGGCAATAACAGGGAGACAATTGGGGCCAGTACCTGCCATGAAATATAATAAGACTTAGAAACAGAATAATTCAGTCGATTACTGCCACATAAACATATGTTCTTACCACAAAGATAGGATGGGATGGCTGAACTCCTACTGCAGGTGAAGTCAATACCACACCAGCTACACGGCTTGCAACCTTTTGATCCAGCACAGCCTGCAATTTTCCATGCAAATGTAAATGATAGATGTCCAATTTTGAGGCATACGTTGATTGATTAACAGATGTGCTTTCATAACCCGAGCTCAAGTGAAGCCCTTGTTTGAGAAGGCCAACTTAAACATGTCCAAATTCAGTAACCACATAAACAATCCACATTTCTGCTATTAACAACTTAATTTTATTTGTGAAATTTACTGTTTCTAACAAGCCTGTAATCACTGAATTCCAATCTTACCTTCAGGACAATGGCTGCACCAGTAGAGTGTCCAAAACAAAAGCAGGGGACCCCAGGATTTTCTGCTAAGATCTTTTCTAAAAAGGATTTCTATAAAAAGTTCAAAAAATGTCACATTCAGATGCCTTCCTCCAGCACCAAAAGAACAATCAAATATGTAAAATGCAACAGAAGTATCATACCAAATCACTGACAGCATCATCCAGAGAATTAACATAACCATGTAGCCCGTCGCTACCCCCATGCCCTGATATGAAGAAAGAAAACTATCACTTTTAAATAGGAGTGTATATAAAGAAAGAGATATAGAACATTTACTGAAAACTACAACGTAGGGTAGCTAAAGAACACCAGCTCTAAATAGAAAAACCAAAGACTAGATGTATCTACAACATCAAACAACTGTCAGAAGTCATAAGAAAAAGATTGTTTCAGTTTACACAACAAGAAGTGCATAGATATGTATGCAGAAAAGAGAAAACAACATGTAGCTCATTTTTAAATGATGTTCTCCATATTATCATATGATAGTTTACCAACAAGCAATCATTACTGCAGCCAACAACTTTGTTCACAACGTGACATTGTTACCAAACACAATAAACGTCAGCCAAGAAAACCAGTATGGAAGATATTATCAACTAGATGCTACCAATATGTTGTCACCAAATGAAAACACCAATTCAAACCAAAGCAAGCAAAATAGAAGGTAACTGTGAACTGCAGAACTGAAACATTTACCAATATCAAGGGACTCTTTTCCAAACAAGTACGATGGAAAACTTCTGCAAATTACGAAAAACAACTTAATAACAGTAATCTTAAGTATATATCAAACTTACCAATCCAATCCATTCCATAAACCTTAAGTCCGTGAGAATTCAGTTGCTTTGCAAAATCATTGTATCTTCCACTGTAGCAAAAAATAGTCATCTGAGAAAATTGTAAGCACAGCATAAATGTATGCAAAGTTTCTAGCTGCAATAACAAACCTGTGTTCATTTAGACCATGCATAACAACAACCAGTCCACTGCAAAACAGACCAGAATCACACGCAACATCAATTAGTACCACATAGCAACCAAATGAGTAATATGATGGCAAAAATCAGCTTAGGTCGGGGTAGTACTTTATTCCCATGACTCAAGGTTTAAATCATCCGTGGAATGTGAATTTAAGTTGATTTAGGTCATTTCTTCACATCTGTTACCCCTTAAGTATAGACTTCTGTTCTTGTTGATACATCAAAATGTGTAAAGATTCCACTAAAGTTTAGAGAAAGGCTTTTTTCACCATGATGCCTATCAATGGCATTATATAATATTTCAGCAGCAGATATAGTACCAAAGAGATATCTATAAACTACTTTAAAAAGTAGGGCGCAGTCATGCAAGCACATGAAAGAAACTTGGTTAAAAGTAGCTTGACCATGATACGCATCACTTCCATTTCAAACCTAAGAGATAAGTACATTGTACAAACCAGCAGATTCTGTTTTGGGTTTTGTTTCAACAATCATCAATAATTTTGAACAAACCTTGCTTATAAAAGAATATGACAAGAGCAAAAGTCCGAATAGTCAATAAAGACTGTAGCCAGACATTCTCGTCCTGCCTCCTTCACCATTTTTCTTTCCTCCACATAATGCACTTTCAGTATTAGTATTTCCACTGTTATCCTTTTAGATTGTTGTTTTCGGAGCTCTCTTTTAGTCTTAAGTAGTTCCACTTGTCTCTTTTTTGGTCATGGAAGCTTATCTGGTCATGCGATAACTTTGGAAGTTTAACTAACCAAAAAAAAGTTTTTTATTTTGATGTAGATCAATTTTTCTTCTTACTCGTACTAGTAGCATCACCAATAATTAGTCAATTTAGTTTCCAAAAATTTGTCTTTACTCATTAAGTGAGATATTTAGGCCTTACCTTTATAAAAATAGAAAAAAGTTGAACAAAATTTCTCTCCAACAACTATTCTCACAACGTCCCTGCCAAAGGCTGATTATTATCATGTTTCCTTTTCCAAGCCTGATTCTATGAGAATATTTTACCACAGAGTTTCGTATGCTGAAAACAAAAAAGCTCCTACAAGATTTATCAATTGCTAGGCGATGTTATGCACGTCACAAACCACGGAAGTAAGACGAATGAAAGAAATAGAATTGCGTGCCAACTAATGACTATAAGGTCTGGGAATAACACAAGGGAGTAACAGAAAACTGATAAAACTAGTGGTGCCTGGTACTCATAAAGGGAGTAAGAGAAGAGGGGACCAGGAGAAGGACAAATCATTGTATTGGGAAACATGTATGAGCAAAAATTGGTCTGCGGATGGATGGTCCTTGCTCCAGGGAATAAGAAGACCCATCTGCTCAGGCCATATTATTCCTTAGAGATGCGGCAGAATGCAGAGCAACTGTTTGCATAGTAAACACAGGGCATGACAGTGACCCAAGTTGAACCCAACTTTTACTTTCAAATCCAAGTGCAGAAAGAAACGAGAGAAGGGAAGAGAAGTAGATGAGTCTATCCCTAAATTCCTTATGCCATAACAAAAACATGCCGTGTCTAAAGAGCACAAGTTAATTGTTGAATATGTCGGTAAAAACATCCCTTTAACTTCACCAAAAGATTTAACAATTTGTTTCAAACGATTAAAACAAGGCATCCACTATTCCAAAAGTTAGAATTTTGTCCTATGTTGGACCGAGCACCAGAACTGCAGGGAACAGAACAATTTCACACGAATAAAAATCAAAATCAACCAAGACTCTTGGATCGTCAAAGAGATTATAGTAGCCAACATAGTAACTCTTGTTCTTCATGTTCCAAAAAAAAAATTCCAATTTCCAGTTATCTAATTAACTTTTACATCTACATGCATTTTTTATTTAAATCGCCCGTGGGAAAACCAGTGCTTAAAATTGTTCTTAACATGCAGAAATTCCCTAAATTACCCTATTTAACAACGTACTAAATCCCACAGGCCATCACAAATCATAAGTTTCAACCCAGAAGCTATCAAAATTAAGAAAACAGAAAAAGTGTAATCACCTGATATTGACAGAAACAGGAGTCCACGACTGTGTAAAAAGGGTATCACCCCTGGAGGTAGCAAACAACGAAAACTCCCTCACCGAAGAAGGGTCGTTGTCCTGCAACACTCTCCGAACAGCCAAGGCCCTCCGAGCAGCCACCTCCGGATCAACCACCGCGTTGCTCTTCCACGGCACGATCCTCGTCGGGACGCGCACGGCACCCTTCCGCTGACCGCCGCTAATCTCCTGCGGCGTCATCTTCTCATCTTCCGTGGACGCCCCGACCACCGCCTTTCGTCTCCGGCCTCGGAACGGCAAGAGCAGAAGCAACAGGATGGCGTTTATCAACAGTAACAAACTCCTCAACGCCTGAAGAGAAAACAGAGCACTGATACGGCCGCTTGCTCCGGACGTTAGAATAGCGTCGCCGGCACATGCCCGAGAAGGGTGTCCGGTGGCCATGTGTGGTGACGGTGGAACGTTGGCGAGAAGAAGAAGAGGCACAGGTTGCGGGGGTTTGGGATGTGTCGGAAAAACTACGTTGTTATAAGCTGTGCGTGTGCGATATGGAAATGAGAACTTGAGCGGAAATGTTGCAACTTTAGATGGTTCTAAGGCTGGTATCATAAGGAACGTTGGTGCTCCGTAACTGATCATAAATAGATTCGCACAAAAACTGAAAGAATTAATAATAATAGTTAAAGAGACCTGCACCTGCACCTGCACCTGCAAATATAAAAAAATAAAAAGTATATATATATATTTATATTTAAAAAATGGCTAATTATAGAGTTAATTTTAAAACTTAAAACTGAAATAATAAGTTTGGTTTGGCAGAGAGAAGGGAGAAAAAAGCAATGGAACTGAACTTTGGTTGGTGTAGGATATGACAGGTGTCGTTTGGTTGTCTAAAGTATTACGTAGAAGATAGATTTTGGTGGAAAGTACTAGGCTAGAGGTAACCAAATGACAATTGACATGACAGACGTTGGAAGGAGGGCGGCGCAGATAATGATGCGGCGACTTGCCACTCTGTCAGAATTTTGGGATCCGCTCCCCTAATTTGTTAGCGTGCAACACCTACTTTTGACCTCTTTTATTAATGCATGCTTTTTGTTGAAAAATGCGCGTGGTCATGAATCCTGATGTTCCTTTGTCCTGGATTTAATTTATATCCAACAATTAAAAAATGCAAATAGGCAATTACTTATGCATTTCAATAAGGTAAGAAAGAATAAAAAACTAAGGTCGTTGATATTGATATCCAATTTTCGATTACAGCCACCCCAAATCTACCCAAAAGATATTATGCTTCCAGTTGATAGCTGTTATCTTTACTGTTTCATTGCGTTATCCTTACAAAATATTTATAAATTCTTCTAATCTAATCTTCCTGTTAATTTATTTATTTTGGTTGACGAAACTATCACATGTCCACAAATAGGAGTGGCCTAAATGGTTTCAGCTCTTCATTTAAGGCTCTCCCTTCTAGGAGGTCTTGAATTTGAGTTATATCAAAGGAGGAGAAATAATAATTATTCTTATTAATGATCCTATAGTCCGTTGGACAAAGCTCTTTGATTGGATCAAATACGAATGTCTCGCTTCCAGCGGCAGTGTAAGAATTGGAGCTACCAAGAAACCTGGGGGTTGATGGAAACCTAATGCTGAGCAGAGAGAGGCCAGCGATCAATCATCAGCTGAACAATCAAGTATATGAAGGCTCCTTGTACGCAGAAGTGTAGGAATCTAGGGAATCTTGGAGTTCCAAGTTTACCTCCTCTAGGACTCTTAGTGTAGAATTTTAGGGACTTAAGATTTGACCGACTAAGCCGGGATACCTAACGTAATCAAAAATAATAATAATAAGGTCATAGAGCTTAACTAAATTATAGACCAATCAATGCAATCACCTGACCAGAAGATTTGGTCGACGCAAGAGTGGACGAATTTATCTGCGTTTATGTTAACAAGAATAATATCTAATTTCATTACTTTCATGTTTTAATTACTCAACTTCATTCATAGCATATAACTTTTTTTTTAAAAATTCATAATCCTAAATTAAATAAAATATTTAAAATTAAATTATGATCATATGACGCGGTTTCTTTATATTCTCCACCTCTGTCATAATTAACTACCTTGATTTTCTTCCCCTTTTGAAGCCTAACATTTGTCTTGAAAATCT
>JANIHY010000006.1:47021678-47037685 GCA_027479065.1 Erythroxylum brevipes | reverse complement strand
TGTGATATAGGAAATAAAGTGAGATTGGTTCAGTGATTGAATGTGAAATAATATGAACATGTGCGATATTGGAAAAATGTGAAATGAAATGTGATTTATGAAATATATGTTTTATGTGATATGTGATGAGTGAGCCATCAATGATGGTCTCTCATTGAGTTCGCAAAACTCACCCAAACTTTGCAACTATTTTTCAGGATAAGAAGAATACCCCGTTAGACCAACGGAAGTATACTTACAGCATTCAAGTGACGGATAGAGGTGGGGATCAGTTCGCATCTGCATTACATGTCTATATTTTTGTATTAAATTGCTTATTCCGCAACTTCCGTATAAAATTGTATTTGGAAATGACTCAAACGTTTGTATTTGTGAAAGGGCCAAATGGCCATATGGGAATTTTTGTAAATGGCCTGGTATGAAGAAAAAGGGCTTATGGCCTATTTGATTATTGGCTTCCGCATTTGTGTCTGTAAAGAGAAAAAAAAAACAGATAGCAAATTTTGATTAATCGAGTGCTTAGCACACCACCCTCGCTGGACGCTGTCTCGGATATCACCATCGATATCGGGTTCGGGTCTTGCGGGAGTGGGGTGCTACAATGTATGGGTGTTTAATCAGAATGAAGTGAGAATATTTTATGAACCTATCCACCACCACCAAAATGACCGTCTTCCCTTTCGATCGAGGAAGACTTTCAATAAAATTGGCTCTAACTTCTCTCCATACCCTCTGGTATTTTAATAGACTGCAGTAACCCTAGATAAGCTAAACTATCATGTTTGTTTCTCTGGAAAATCATTTATGCCTGAACATAATTTCTCACATCCTGAGCCATCCCCTTCCAAAAAAACATGTTTTGTATTTTCTTCATTGTAGCCAGTGCACCTACATGTCCTCCTATAATGTCATCATCGCTGATGGCCAAAATCTATTGTTGTGGTGTCGGGTTAGTTCCCACTACTAGTTGTATCTTCCATCTCAATAGACCCTCCTTCCATTCATATACCCCTATTTTCATATGTCGCGCTTCTAGTTGTTGTTGTTTAGTAATTTCTCTAATTGCTTGATCCTCTTTCCAACTTCTTAATTGTATCTAGCAACTATCCCTGAAGTTGTGTTATTGTAAACATCAACATTTCTGTACTGGTTATTAGGGATAGGGTATTTGTGGCGACATTCTCCTTTCCACTTTGATACTGCACTTCAAACTCATAGCCCAAAAGTTTTGGGAGCCTCGATTGTTGAAATGGAGTTGATAATCATTGCTCCAATAAGTACTTGAGGCTACGGTGGTCTATTTTAACATTGAATTGCTTGTAACTCAAATAATGGTGCCAATATCGAATGACTTTGATTATCGCCAGGAATTCCTTCTAGTAAGTTGATAATCTGTGGTGTCGTTTAGTCAATGATTTACTGAGAAAAGCAATAGAGTGCCCTTCTTGTTGCAAGACCATACTTATCCGTTGTCCACTTGCATTTGCTTCCACCACGAAAAGTTTAAAGAAATCTAATAAGGCTAACATCGGAGCTAATATGACTGCCCTTTTTAATGTCTCAAAAGCTATTCTCTCTTCTTGCCGCCAATTCCAGTTAGCTACTCATGCCTTCTTTAACAATTCAGTTAGTGGCTTGGCTATTAATCTATATCCCTTGATAAAACGTCAGTAATACCTCGTAATGCCTAGGAAACCTCTTAATTTTGTAACTCCCATCAGTTCCAGCCACTCTTCTATCGTTTCAACCTTTTGACTATCTGTTGCAACTCCTCCTTCTGAGATCGCATATCCCAAATATTCAATTTGACGCACCCCCAAAATGCATTTGTTTCCTTTTAAAAACAGATGATTATCTTTCAATGTTTGCAGGGTTACCGAAATATGTTCAACATGTAATTGCAGTGATGGACTGTAAATAATTATATTGTAAAAAAACTAATATGAATTAATGTAGAAATGGTTTGAATACTTCGTTCACCAGTCTCTGAAATGTTGAGGGAGCATTCATCAAGCTGAATGGCATGACCAAAAATTCATAGTGGCCCTTGTATGCTTGAAACACTATTTTCATAATATCTTTTGGTTGCATCTAGATCTGGTGATACCCGGAACACAGGTCCAACTTGGTGAACTAGCTAGCTCCATGCAACTCGTCCAACAATTCTTCAATTAACGATATAAAAAATTTATCTTTTATTGTGTTTTTATTGAGCTCCTGGTAGTCCACATATATTCTCCATGTATCGTCCTTCTTCACCAATACAATCGGTGATGTGTAGGGTCCGTAGCTGTATCGAATGAACCCCTATTTCATGAGGTCCCTCATCGTTTGTTCTATCACATCTTTCTGTACAGTTGAATACCAGTAGGGATGCACATTAATTGTTTCCACCCTCCCTTCAAAATAATTTGATGATCACATTTGCAGTTTAGTGGAAGTTACATGGGTTTGTGAAATATCTCTGCGTAATCCGACAAGATGGCGTTGATTTCATCAAATACACTCCATTTTTCATCCTTGAATCTCATCTATTGCAGTTAAAATTCAATGGGTGTTGTTAGTCTCAACATAAACAGATGTCCTTCTGCTGGTCTCCTTAAGAGTTTTTGGAATTCCTTACTTGAAAGGATCTAAGACTTCCCTTT
Organism: Erythroxylum brevipes; assembly: GCA_027479065.1. Lineage (NCBI taxonomy): Eukaryota > Viridiplantae > Streptophyta > Magnoliopsida > Malpighiales > Erythroxylaceae > Erythroxylum > Erythroxylum brevipes. The sequence continues at coordinate 47,035,037 of JANIHY010000006.1, read as the reverse complement.
TGGATTCCTATAAATTATTATCACTCTGCCTTCCCATTAGAACGTCATTGTTCACTCTCTAAAATTACATAGCATGTTGTTTAACCTAATCAACCATTGCACTCCTAAAACAGAGTTGCAACCCCCAATGATAAAACTAGTGCGCCCATGGTAAACTGAGCTTCTTACATGGACCATGCAAAATTATAGCAATGTTGATGGCATTTCAACTGTAAGCTGTCGTCTATAGTTATAGAGGTTGATTCTATCTCTTGTATGTCACACCCTCCTTTTTTAATGACTGATGAATCCATGAAATTATCTATACTGCCAATATCGATCAGAATGTGGATTTGTTGTCTCTAATACATGCCTACCACTTTCATTTGTTTGAACTCCATGTTTCCTGAGCATCCCAACATAGTCCGCATCAAAATCAAAGGTCTATTGTTTTCTTATAGGTTTCCCTCCGACTCTTCCTCTTCTACTTAAAGTGGGTTTTTCACACTACTGTCTTCCCCTAAAATCACATAAAATTACAATTGCCTTTTTTTACAGTTGTGACCCGTGCGTATTTCTCATCACACCAGAAACATAGCCCTTTTGCTCTCTTCTTATCAAAGTCTCTATTGTTAATTTGCTATTGTGGTTTAAGCGGTCTCACCTGAGAAGATGATTAAGGCATTGTCATTAGTGTCGGCAACAGTCCTTTCGAACTTAAGTTCTTTGCTATGTTGGTGGTTGATTGCCCTTTCAAGTGGAAGTTGGAATGTTCACTGTTATTCATGTTCTTCGTGGTGCTATTTTGATTTAAAAGAGTGTGGCCTGCAGATATTAGTATGGCTTCCTATTTTTGGGCTAGTGTATATAACTAATGCAAGAAGTTGGGTTCATGTAGTTTTACTGTCACACCTATTTCTGGTCGAAGTCCTTTAATAAAGAACCAGACTAAGTATTCTTCTGGTAATGACAACCGGTTGGAAAGGTGATCAAACAATGCAAAATACTCTAAGACTGTTCCATCCTGCTTTAAATCCTTAAAATCTCCTACGGAGTTATCGAAGATTTCTGCATCAAATTGTTGTTTGAGTGCTTTAGTGAATTCATTCCAATCGATTACTTCCATATTGTTACGATTTTTGACGTATAGTTTATACCATTCTTGTGCTTGCTCATCTATATGTAGAATAACAACATTCACCTTTGTTCCTTTTGGCATTTGATCCAGAGAAAAGTATTCTTCACAATGGTAGAACCATAGTTTGACATTCTTACTGTCAAATGACAGAAATTCAATTAGATTCATCCTCACCGGCATCACTCTTTCTTCTTCTGTCAGTCTCTCCGAGCTACTCTGAGATGTTGGGTCTATTGCTCCAACATCTCCTCCTCTTATTTTTTTGTAGCGTTTGTATAATCCTGTTTCTCAACTCTGCCATTTCTTTTTCCACCTTCTCCATTTTATTATGCTTCTCTGAAAACATTTGCTTACTCCTATCCTGTGACTTTGAAAACATTCTCTCCATCAATCTCTACAAATTATCCTCCATCTTATGTAGTTTTGCACTTCTTGTACCTTCAACCATGGTCTTCTCCCAAATTCAAGTGCTTTGATACCATTTTGTTGTACGAATTAACTAAATACAGAAGAAAACATGTATCTGATATAGGATGCAGATATGATTCGATAAGAATATGGAAGAGAAGAGAAGATACACAGAATCACAAGGGAGAGAAAGAAGAGGAATAAAACGTCATTCAATTATAACATGCCCATATATTCGTAACAGTGCAGCTTAAATATAGTTGGTATGCAATATTGTAGATGGTGGACCTTATTTAAAATGCAATGTTAGGCATTTAACTCTAACGGCTAGTGAAGCTTCCTCTGTCGTCGTCTTCTTCTTCGTTTGTCTCTATAACAAAAGCGTATTGGATTTGTAAGAATCCGTGTTAGCACTAACCCTTATAAGGAACTTCCCAACTAGATTCCTATTATGCACCTTGGTGATGATAACAAATTATGGGAAGATAACATTGCTATCTCCTACCATTAGAGCCACCCCTTAACCCCCAAACCACAAGATAAACTACGGAAGGCAATAGGAAAGTTTTCTAAAACTAGAACATATTAGGAATTAATGGATCTTGAAGAAGACACTCATTGTATTGAATTTTAAGCTCTTATGGACTCAACTACTAAGGAAGCTATACGTCTAGAAATCACATTTGCACAAACATCATCTTCAATTCACATGAAAGAAATAGTCTTCACTAATTTTACAGTGGAAGCCCCCTTTGGTATCTCGACCTTGGACGCTAATTGTACCTCTTATACTGCTGCGGGTGATGAACAAATACACATAAAAAATCATGCACAGGCCTCAGATGGATACTACTTCCAACTTCTTAACTTTGTTGTCTCTCCTACCTCTAGCACAAGTATGTCAATCCTTACCTCCTCTCTTGCAGCTGAATATGTCTCATTAGTTGCTAAAACTAAATCTTACCAAAGATTAGCACCAGATGAGCAAATGTCTCGTTATGTATTCCAGACATGTTAGAGTTAAAGGATGAGATTTTCAATGAGGCACACAATGCTCCCTATGTAATGCATCTGGGGAGTAAGAGAATTTACCAAGATTTAAAAGAGAATGCAGAAAGATGTTACAAAATATGCTAGAAAATGTTTAGTGTGTCAGCAAGTTAAAGCAAAACATCAAGCACCTATAGGTGAGCTTAAAACTTTGTCAATTCCTAAATGGAAATGAGAGAAGATTATGATGGATTTCTTGATGAGATTGTCAAGAGCTGGCAGGAAGCATGATGCAATATGGGTGATTGTTGATAGGTTAACCAAGTCAACATATTTCTTACCAATTAGACAAATAGATTCTTTGAATGCTTTGGTCAAAAAATATGTGGATGAAATAATTAGACTACATGGGATTCCAAATTCGATAGTCTCAGATAAAGATCCCAGGTTCACTTTTTTTATAGGAAAGTTTACAAGAGGTTTTAGAAACAAAGTTACATCTTAGCATAGCTTTCCATCCATAGATTGATAGACAATCGTAGCGAACAATCCAGACATTGAAGGCAATGTTGAGAGCTTATGTTATAGATTTCAAAGGCTCATGGGATGATCATCTGCCTTTAATTGAATTCTCCTATAATAATTACTATCACTCAGGAATTCAAATGGCACCTTATAAAACTTTGTATAGTAGGAGGTGTAGAACTCCTATTTGTTGGGATAAGGAAGGTGAAAGTAGGCTTTTAAGGCCTGAATTGGTGCAAGTCACAGTTAACAAGATTAAATTGGTGAAAGAGAGACTCAAAGAAGTTTAAGATAGAATGAAGAGCTATACAGATACACATAGAAGGGAGATGGAATTTGAAATTGGATATAAATTATTTCTTAGAGCCTCTCTATAGAAAAGAGTCTTGAGATTTGGTAAGAAGGGCAAGCTCAGTCCCAGATATATAGGCCCTTATGAGATCATTGAGAAGATTGGTCCTTTAGCCTATAAGTTAACCTTGCCACTGAAATTGGCTAAGATTTACGATGTCTTCCATATATCAATGTTGAGAAAGTACCAATCTGATCCTTTGCACATAGTTCAACCTTCATAGGTTCATTTAAGAGAGAATTTGACTTATGAAGAACAACCGGTGAAGATTCTAGATTTGAAGGAAAAGGTCTTGAGAAATAAGATAGTTAAGCTAGTTAAAGTTTTATAGAAGAACCATGCAAGAGAGGAGATAATATGGAAGCCTTTGGAAGCAATGAAAGAAAAGTATCTATACCTCTTTAATGATTTAGAAAAGAATTTCGAGAATGAAATTCTTTTAGAGGAGGAGAGTTGTTGGACCCTGAAATTTTTTTCTAAATTACTTATTATTTGTTTAATTATTTATTTATAATTTGTTTGTTTATTTTATTTTATTTTTAGAATTGAGCCATTAACTTAGTGGGCATAAATAGAGATTAGAAATTAGGTAGAAATATTAAAATTTGGTTAGGATAATATGGTGTTAAATGGATTAAAGGAGTAGAAACATAAAAGACAAAAGACAAAAGAAGGGGCAAAATGGGGACAACAAGACTAATGAGGGGTATAATTGGAAGGACAAGAATTGTGTCTTGAATTAGAAGAAAAATAAGAGAGAATGTCATCAGTGCGAGAAGAGAAGAGAAGAGAAGAGAAAACGTGAGAGAAGGAAAAGAAGAGAAGAGAAATCGAAGAAGATAGGGAAGAAGGAGGAAAATCATGGGAAGAAGAGAAATCAACTTGTTGGAGGTAAATTTATCATCTTTCTTCTTGCTTAGATACAAAATAGGGGTTTTATGTTGAGAATGAAATGTTTGTGTTGTAAGAAGATGATTTAAGAGACCTATTTGATTTTAAGGTTTCTAAGCTAGGGATGTGGTTTTACTAACCTAGACAAACTATGGGTAGGTTAGTTTAAGCTTGATTTTTACCTTTTATGATTTTGAAACTTTATGAATTTTACTTGAATTTGGATTGAATGGGAAATTGGTTTGTTATAAGAAGCCAAGCAAACCCTTTCTAAAAGCATGAGGAAAGACAACCTTGAGTTTGGATTTTCGAGCAAATTAGGTAGGTAATATATTTATAGCTATTGTGCAATATAAGCAAATTGTATTGCTTATATATTGTGTGATAAATTTTTTGTTTTGAATTTTTGTGATTGTTGAAAGTGTATTGTGATTTTTGATGTATGACAAGGTTATGCCATTGAAATGTGTCATGGCATTTTGTATAAAGAAAACAAGGAAGAAAAAGCATGAGAATATGAAAATATATGGAAATGAATTGAGCATAAATTTTCTTATGATTGGGCAAGAGAGGAACCCATTTCATTAGTCACGTGAACATTAAACTAAAGTCTTCTCTCGGCTGCCTACTTGAGGCATATGAGATCTTGAGAGTCGGACTCATTTTGTTCACGATGTAAACTTCAGTTTTTTTGTTTCGTTCCACGAAACTCTCGAGCCATTTGTTGTGCATTTCATCATTGATTTGTTAAGTGTGATTCATAACTGAGTGTTATGTTTTGATGGATAATTACATGATATGTTCTAGGTGATGACATCTTGTTAACTATATGAGTTGTGAGTTTGAATTGTTGAGTATTGAATTGCTAGATGTATATATACATATGCTTGAATGTGTGGCTTGTTACCGATGGCTATAAATGTATAAGCTACTGAGTTTCGTAGCTCACCCTATCATTTTCACTCCTCAAGTGTAGAACGAGAAGGTTAGTGATCATTTCAAGGCAATTGGACAAACTTCGAGATAGTTAGCATTTTCATACTAAGTTAGTTTCATAACTTTTGAGTAGTTTTAGAAGCATATCAAACATAAGCATCCCTATGTATTTTGTGTTAAGCTAATCATGTAGTGTGGATATGTAACTAAAGCTACATTCAAACACTATTTTGTTTTAGCAATAAGATTGCGTATTGAAGAAGTTCTTTTTGTCATGATGATAATGAAATATGTTTGTGTTTTGCTCGTGATTCTGAAAGTTAGTACATTGCATTTTTCAATCCTTTCATAGGTGTAAAAATTGTGTTCTAATTTCAAGGGAAAATTTGTATTAATCTAGGCTAAATTAGGCAAAGTTATCTTCTTGGAAGTTGTAGATAATCTTTCTAGCTTTCTAATAATATAAAGTATGAAATTTTTGGATATCAAAGTTAAGAGATATGATAATTATAAGTGGTGATGCTGCATAGGATGTATATACAGAACGTCTATAGTAAATGATGAAAATTTGTTATATGTGATGAATCATTCGAGTAGAGAATAGAGAGTTTAATGAAATAAACTTGGTAGTTAAATTGATGTAAAGTGATTTTGCATTCGAAGAGATGAATTTGGGGAAATTATGAGTGAAAGAGATGTTAGATAGGCGTAGGAACCATTGGAAATGCTTTGGAGGGAGTTTTATATCTTCAATGTCCATTAAACGGATTTTAAGTTTAATAAATGGATATTCTCAAGTCTGGAAAGGTCCCCTATATATCTATGTCTTTTAAATGGACATTAGGTCTATTAAACAAACCTTTACAATCTAGAACCCGTGTCTGTCCGTTAGGTAGAGGTGTAAGTCCGTTTAATAGACATACACTGTACACTTTTGGAAACTCACAATTCTAGATGGCAAAATCTCTCTTTGAAGTCTTCACAAAAATTGAAGATCTTGAAGTTGTCTTCGAAACCATCCTAAAACTACCTAAATCTGATAACTCCAGTGAAAGTTATGTCAATTGTCCCAAAATAGGTACAATATGATTGAGGACATAATCATGTTTGATTCTTTTGGCCATAACTTCATCATCCAACCTCCAAATGAAGTGATTCTTGAACCAATAGATTCTTAACACATTTTTATATGTCTCCATAAAAATTAGTAGCCCTTGGTGTTTATTTCAAAAAGATTGATGGAAAGAAAGTGAGGGAATCGGTTGAAGGAGCCTGAATTGGTTATAAATATAATTTGGCTCTTTAATCATATCTTGATCTATATTGATCAAATAGGAAACTTTTGGGTGTTGGATAGGGAGATTCCATTGAAATAACCTCAAGATAATACGTTCACATCTCATGATTTCTAATATTTGGGCTCCAAAAATGGGGTCCAACATTTCCTCATACCTAAGGACAAATGTCTCATTAACTTTCTCCGTCGTTGGCACCTCCACATGCCTTTAAATAACCTCATCAGTATCTTTCTCTCTTACTGATATATCTTCTAACTTTGGGATTTTTTCCCATTTATTCAATTGAACAAAGTTGTCTTTTCATGCCTTAGGACAAGTTATTCACGATTGATCTCCATTATCGACACTTTGTCATGCCCATGACTTTTTATCTTTTATGAAATAAAACAAAATTATGAATAACTATTCACGTACAAAATAAATATTAAACAAATACATTAACCAAACAAGTTATATGGTCATTAGCTTTATTTCACTCACCTCCCACATAGCTTTTCGCACTATCCTCGTTTTTTTTCCCACATTGTGATGCTTTATTGGGTGATTCTCATTGTAATCAATCCTTCATGTCCAAGATAATATAACATATTAGCCAATTCAAATCTTCATAAACATTTTTCAAGATGTTACTATAAATTTCCAATAGGAATAATATCTTTAACTCCCACACTCTTGCTTTTGAGACCATGTTAGCCTCTAATAACTCATTAATGCTAATATCATCATAAGTAGTAATCTAGCCATCTTCCCCTACTTAAGCGGTCAATTTATTTTTAACTATCCAACATAAAATATCTACAAACAAATCATAATTCAAGTCAATTTAAATTGTTTAGACACTATGTACAGGTTCATAAATCAAATGATAAATTAAAACTTTTGTATGATTCTTGAATCACCATCAATATAGTAATGCATTCACCTATGTAAGTGCAACATCTTTAGCCTCAAAAACTTGGTAGAACTTGTGATCATGTTTGTAAAGATGCTCAATATGAAATTTCATCATCCAAGTTACTCATAGTCCTTAACATCTATTATAATATGTAGCATATGTATGATGATCCTACAATAAAAATCCTTAATATGTATAAAGGAAAGTTCTGCTAAAAAATTTCTTCCATGCATGCACCCCTTACTTTTTTAAGTATGTAATTTACAATGATATATTGACCATTGATGTAGCACCTCACTCCTGCCAGACACGTACCCGACATCTATGGGTAATATCCAAGTCCATGCCCCATGAGGGTGACATGCTAGAGCACTCAATCAGTCAAAACTCAGAACAAATTTTTTTAAATCACAAACATAATATGCTGAAATTGATAATCAATTTGGGCCCACTTTATTAGTAAACTTTTTCAATCATAGCAATACAGTCAACAGAATTTTCAATAGCCATTTGGGCCATTTCACAAAATCAAAACACTTTAGTCATAAAGTCTTTACATTGCAACATAAATAATGTACACCTTTTTACAAAACTTTTGGAATACATAATTTGATACAAAAGATGCAGAATATATAATTCCATACAAAACGAAAGAAATACAATGCAGACACGAACTGATCCCGACCTCTATCCCTTACTTGCATGCTGTAAGCATACTCCCGTTTGCCTAATGGGTTATTCTTCTAATCCTGAAAAATATTTGCAAATTTTGGATGAGTTTTAACTCAATGAGTGACCATCATCGATGGGTCACCCAGTCATATAACACATAATTCACATTTACATCATTTCACATTTCACATTCAATACACTTAAATCATTCATATTTTGCATATGCAGTGCATATGAGACCCACTTTTTATTTATTACTTTGTTGTGACCGAGTGCCTAAACTGTCCCATAAGGGGCTTATTAATGTTGACCTTGAGGCTCTGAATCACTTTCTGAGCTCGAGGCTCTTTTTACACTTTAAGCTTTAAGCTCTGATCGGTGGCTACTCTAGTCACAACTCCCATTATCTGATCATGCATTCATGTATAGAATGCATCTCACATTTTCAATCAATCATATCGTGAAACATTTAGTCCGTAACATTCACATGTAAGTAGCACTTTAATATCTCATCCACATTTCACAATCATCGGACCTTCTGTCTGGAATTCAACATAATCAATAACATTCATATGAGCATTCAGTAGTCAATCAATACAATAATTCAAACTAACAAACAATGAAATGAGATCATCTAGGTCTACTCACAGTATGCTCCATATTAGCATTAGCTTCCATGATCTGAAAACATTTGAATGCAGACGTTTATTTTGTACATCAAAATTATGCAATATACACATTAATAACTTTGCACAATTATAAGCATTCATTTATGCACACATGTGTATATGGAATATGTGCAATGCATGTTTATGACAATGCCAAATATATTATCAATTTTTATAATTCAATCACTTATCATTTTTTTCTCGCATTACTTGCTCTTATCATCAATTTCTTATTCACTTAAACTAGATACACTTTACTCACACTTTACTCCTCTTCTTGAATCACAACTTCAATCATATGAGCCCCTTCATCTCCATTATACACATGTCTTTGGCACTTTAATACCAACAATTCATTCACTATTGTTATTCTAACATTAATTGATCATACAATATCTAAACTCTCATTCTTTCTTATAAATTCTCCAAAATTCCAGACCTTCGGGTCTATTTTCCATGATCAATTAGACAATGCAAAGGAGATAATTTGGCAAAACTTTCTTCTAATAACATGTTCCCTATTTTCTTAAGTTTCTAATAACACTAAGATCATTCGATTTGGTTCAATATTCCAAAAGTTATACTCCAAATAATTTGGACCATTCCTTAAATATAACAGTATTCTATACCCAACTTCAAGTCAGATTCTGGAACTATGGAGACAGAATTGGATTTGAATTTCTTCATAAAAATTGTAGCCCTATGTCTCTATTTTAATCTTAATTAATAATATTTCCATTAGGATAACTACATAACAAGTTATTCCTAAAATACCGAAGCATGTTCAGTGAAAATACTCCAGTTATCATTTTCCAGAACTCCTCATCAATTCCGTCCCAAATTCATCAATCAATCTCTCCTAAATGATTTTAGATAGTAATAATTTTTAGTGTAGATGAATATCAATGTGTTTAGGGCCCAATGATTCAAGTCTCATATCATTTGGAGGTCAAGAGAAGAAGTTATGACCAAAAGAGTGAAGGATATTTGCATCAGTCCTCTTCAGCAAGCATTCAATGTCACGATCGTGCTAGATTCAAGTTGAATAAGGAAAGTCACGATTGTGCTTGTGCACAATCGTGTTTTTCTAAACTTCTACAAAAAGTCATGATCGTGCAGCCCCTCTTTTTCTTCTCCAAATTCAAGCACTGCAGAGTCTCTTCTTCTCAAAATAGACCTTCAGGTCAAAATTTCATAGCAATTTTGACAAGAAAAATGAAGGATTTCGACAAAATGCTCTTCTAAAAATTTGTTACTTTATGTCTTAAGTTTCAAATGAAACCAATTTAATGCAATTTGGTTTGATATTCTACAAGATATGCTAAAAACGCTACAGATTGTTCCAAACCATGATAGAATCCACAAACTCAACTTCGATCTAAAGTTTGAAACTTTTAGATATAGGATTCAATTCCGATTCCTTCATGAAAAATATAGCCATACGTCTGTAGTTTAATATGAACAGAAAATCATCCCATTTGAATGCCTATAGACCAAGATATGGTAAAAATACATATGCATGTTTAGTGGAAACACTGCATCTATACATGTCCAGCACACTTCAACAATGTTCATCTCTAACTCTACTTCATCTCTACATCTTAAAACATCTCTTTTGCTTAGTCTATTTCTTCTAGCTTATTTCCTCAATATTTTCTCTTTATTCCTACTTCTATTTCGACTCAACTAAAACACAAATAAATCACAAATCCATTATTACTCATAATCATAAAAAACAAAACATTCATATACGAATGTTCATCCTAGCTTCTGCATTTCTTCATGTTTCTGCATTTTCCATTTTCTGCACATTCTCCATTTTCATTTCTCCATTTCAACTCCCATTTAGATCCAAACATTCAAAAACAAACCAAAATCCATGATTAATGTCAAATATCAACAACATCATATTTTCACTTTTCTGCACCTTCTTCACTTTCATTTTGTTTCTACATTTTCATTTACTACACATTCTTCATTTTCTTCTCAACTTTCAGTTTAATCATTCATTACTCATATCCAAACATCATCTTACACCTATTTCTTATCTCTAAACTCATTGGAGTTCATTTATAAAAATATCCAAAATATTCACGTATAACAATGAAGACATCAACAGAAACAGAGCATACATCACATTTTCCCCAAAAAAATTCTGCACTAATTTATACATAGTTTCACTAAACTTTCAACTCCAAAAGTCATTTTTATACTATCTTATAACATAATGATCATTAAATATGCAAAATAACACATACAACATAACCAAAATCTATACTCACATTTTAGAAAAATACGCATCCTCATTGTATAAACACTTACTATTAACTAACGTGATGCATAATTTATTTTACATATCATGAAAACCCATACGGTACTTACTTGTTTAAACTCCAACCCTTCAAAATCACTTGGACCCAAGGTTTTCAATATCACATGATCATCCACTGTCTAAGGTGGTAGGGTTAGATATTTTGGTGACAGCGAAGAAGAAAGCAAAATGAGATAGCAACTAAGAAGTGAGAGTAAGACTTGTGTTGTGAGGGTGAGAGATTTCTGAAAGTAATGAAGCTTCCAGAAGATGAAGAAAGTCACAGAGAAGATATTTTAAGACAAGAACAGTGCCTTGGTCTTTCAAATTAAAAGAATCGTGGCTTAAGACTTGGACACTTGTCCAATTTCTAAAGCTTTAACTTGTGTCTCGTTTAACTAGTTCAATCTTCTCCAAATTTTACTCCAATTGTTCCTAAATATTCAATATCATTTTCTCACAAATTCTAAAGTCATCTCCAAAATTTGTCAATATTATTTGACTCTTATTTCAACTACCATCCATTGATTAACTCACCACATGACATTTTTCCTAGTTCAATAATACCCATAATTTCATAAAATTCTCAAAATTAACGAAAATTCTACTTCAATAAATACACTCTCTAAATCAAATTTTCAACATATATATAAACTACAATTCTCAATAATAACACAATTTATAATCCAATTATATCCAGACAATATCAGTGAGTGCATGTACAGTCATTGTAATTTGTGCAAAAATTCAAATTCACATATGTGTATGCTAACAATATGCATGAGCATACAAATGCAGTTTTCTTAATCTTTCATTGATCTCACATGTACCATATTTTTGGATTCTAACTCTTAATATGGGAACGAGATATTACATTTATCATGTATAGAGGCATATCCTTTTATAATGTAATCTGTAGATCCATTTAAGTCAATAGGATCAAGTGATTAGTTGGGCTTAAGGTAACAAAGCTTAAAATAAGCATGGTTTGTTAATTTTAGTGATTAGTTGGGCTTAAGGTGTCAAAGGTTAAAATAAGCATGGTTTGTTAATTTTAAGTTATGCCTGCGCTATTATATCTATAGTGTGTGGAGGGAAAGAAACAATAGAGCTTTCAGGAACAAGGAAATGGATCCTTGTGCACTCCTAAATTTGCTCTAAAAATGGCTAATAGAACTCATAATTGTTAAAAATTTACATATCAAATATACTGAAAGAAGTATTAGTACTTGAAACCTCCCTCAGATCATAGGGCCTTCAAATACCTCCTTAAGCTAAGCTTCTTCTAAAATGAAAATGTATCAGTTTTTTCATTTAGTTGAGGATACAATTATAAAGAGATTCCTTAATAGTCTGCTTGTACTATACAAAATGCACATAACCTAAGTCCATACATAACTAGTAAGTTATGCAAGGTCTTATATGATGCATTTGCTTTTTAATTCCCCTCTTCTTATAACTCTTTTTACTGGATGGTTTGGTATCTTTTGATTACAATTCATTTAACTTTTCAATTTTTTTAATTTACATTCCACTTTCAATTATTAAAATTGGAAGTTTAGTTTAATCTTTTTGTAAAATATTGAAATTTTAGTAATCATTGAATACTATAATCAAATTTGACTAGATACATCACTAAATTCACATCCATTAGGTTATTTCATATCTAAAATAATTAGGGATGGATTCAAATACAGCCATTAGGGTCAATTTGATATTATTTCATATGAAAATTATGATTTTTTTTAACAAATTAAGTTTTATCAAACACTATAGAATTGTTGGCTGCATGTAAAAGATGTAGTAATATGTTATATATTTTGTTAACAAGTCCCCGCAAAGCTTGATCTTAAATTGTTTCTAATGGGGGACAAACATATAATTGTAGGTTAACATATCCTCATATAAGTTGGAGTCTTCACATTAAGTTTATACGGAAGTCAAATATTTACATGTAAATTACCATAAAGCTTATATACAAAGAGATTTAATCAAATTATTGAACTAAAAATAATTCCTTTTTTGTCTAAAATCCCTCTGGGTATGTTTGGTAATTAAGAATGAAGATGTAGGAATAGATATGCAACTTACATTCCTTAATTTTTATTTGTTTGGTTGTCCGTAATGGATAAGATAAGGATTGACATATTTAGAATAAATTTTAAATAATCTTGACTTATTTTTCCTTCTTTTTTTCTTTGTGTTTCATCTCAGTTGAAATTCTTTGTTCACTTCCTGTAAGATATTATTATGGGTTTGCCTAGGACGCCGAGGCAGTATGATGCTATCTGGGTCA
>JANIHY010000006.1:46702133-46722115 GCA_027479065.1 Erythroxylum brevipes | reverse complement strand
AGGGATGGTCGGGGATCAGTTCGTGTCTGCATTAGGGTATTTTAGTTTTCTGAATGTTTGTATGACTCAATTGGACAATTTGTAAAGTTAACATTTTAGAATAAATTATGTTTATGAAAAGGGCCCTAAAGCCATTGTTCATTATGCAAACTGTTTTCCGCATAATATGTGATGTGTGTGTAAGTACGTATGTGAGTTTAAAAAAAATTATACTGAGTGTTAACTGAGTGATGTAGCACGTCGCCTCGCAGGGCACGAACTCGGATATCACCGTCGATGTCGGGTTCGGGTCACGCGGGAGTGGGGTGTTACAACACTATTGATAGGTGTGTATATATAAAGGTCAGTAGGAGTAAGCTCATTACTTTGGTACTATATAATATTTTTTTGGTTGATAATGATTTGGGCTTGTTACATGATGTAAATAAATTTCTCTTTAATAATTTTGAACTGAAAGATATAGATGACGCATCATATGTGATTGAAATAGAAATATTTCATGATAGGACACAAAGATTGTTAGGGTTGTCACAGAAAGGATATATCGGTAAAGTATTAGGGAGATTTAGGATGAAAACATGCTCAGGAGGGGTAGTTCCAATTCATAAAGGGGATAAATTTAGTGGAATGCAATATCCCAAGAATGATTGGGAATGAAAGGAAATGGAATCTATTTCCTATGCTACTATAGTTAGGAGTCTAATGTATATTTAGACTTGTGCTCGCCCGGATATCAATTTTGTTGTTATAATGCTAGGCTGACATCAAAGTAATCTTGGATTGGACCACTAGAAAGCTGCAAAGAAAGTTTTTAAGTATTTACACAGTACCAAGGATTACATGCTCACATATAGGAAATCAGATAGACTCAAGGAAATCTACTTTGGTTATCTATTCCAACTAAAAGGAGGGGCAATTTCTTGGAAGAGTGAAAAGTAATCTGTCATTGCTACTTCTACTATGGAAGCCAAATTTGTAGCATGCTTTGAGGCCACTATTTAGGCATTGTGGTTGCGAAACTTTGTCTTAAGGCTAGGTATTGTTGACAGTATATCTAAATCGCTAAGAATTTATTGTGATAATTTGACAACTGTCCTCTTCTCTAAAAATGACAAGTATTCTAAGGGTGTTAAACACATAGATTTGCAATACTTGTCAGTCAAAGAAGTATAAAAACATAAAGTGTCAATTAAGCATATTGGAATTGACCTAATGCTAGTGGAATCGTTAACTAAAGGTTACTACCTTATTGGTTATGTTAAAAGGATGGATATTATAGATAAGTCCTTGTTAGCATGAGATCATTTATGTATGTACATATGTTTGGATATTTGCTATTATTGTTTTGACACTTATGAATTCAATTAATGTTATGTTTTGACTTATTTGTTAGTTGTCATATTATGTTGTGTACACGCATTATTTTATTGCGAAGACAAATTATGTTTTGAGAAAATATTAAAGTTGAGAACTACAGTGATCTAAATTATAATTATTTTGAGTCGAGATGATTATGTGATACATGAAAGAAATCATGTCGTTAGATCACTTGTAAGCGTCAAAATCTCATATTTCAATTCATTAAAGTCTAATGGCTTGAGAGATTCAAAATACGGTGCACACTTTTATTGTTGGATCATCAAGTCGTAACATGGGCCAAGTGAGAGATTGTTAGATTAATTTGATAATCATAAGTGTGAACCATATTACTTTATTTAATTATAATATAAAGTGGGCTCAAAATAATAGTTATTGGGTTTATTAAAGAAAATTAGAATCATTAAGGTTAATTAATAAAAAACCCTTCCCTCTCCCTTCAGTTGAGAAAATGCTTATAAATATAAAAAACATACAAATATTCTTACACCACCGAAAAGAACAAAGAAAGGGAGAAAGGTGAGAGTAGATAAAACTTTAGTGTAAAGAAAGTATTTGTGAATAAGAAGAGATTACAGAGAGTATAGATCAAGTTTAGTATTTCTTTCTTTTCTTTATAACACTAATTTTAGGATTTGAAGGTGTTAAATTAATTATATCATAAATGTTCTTAGGCAAATTCTATGCTTGAAATATTATTTAGAATGTTAAAGATTAAATCTTATACATTATTGTGTGTATGTGTGTGTATATATAGGTTTAAATTAAGTTTTAATATACAATTTAAGATGTAAAATACACCTTTTTCTTTAAACATCTAACAAAAGAGTTTTCAGAAGGTAGTTTGTATATAGATTGTGACCTACTACAAATTTAAAACGCTATTTAAAGTCTTAATAGTAGATCCTTAATACCAAAAGTAAAGATAGATTACGTGTGTTTACTCATGGTGGGATTCCTCAACCAAGAATAAGTTTTGGTCATCAACAATTGTGTTCACATCGAGAATTCGCCCCCCATGTTCAGACAAAACATAACCACTCCTACATTTGAATACGTCACTCGCTGTTCTGACGAGTTCTTCTACAATGGCCCAGATGGAGTAGTTATATCAGCCAATTGAGAAGGCCTGGCATCTTCAAGCAGCTTTATCAAATTCTTGTCCCCGCATACACGAGCTTCATCTAACGGAGTGTTTCCCCATCTAACATTGAATAACAAACCTTTATGTTTATGTACAAGAATGTGAACTTATAAAATTATCACAACGGACTGATGTAAATAATATTATTATACCTGTCTTTTGGCAAAACACTTGCTCCTGCTTGTACAAGTAAATGCGCGAAGGAGTATAATCCTTCCGAGGCTGCTACGTGAAGTGGTGTTCGAAAATCATAGTTCTTGGCATTGGGATTAATCCCATTGTTCAACAACCTCTTAAAGAGATTGAAATCTCTCTTTGCGATGGCAGAACAAAGAAAATCACCCGCATCATCAACTGCTATTATTGCTCCTCCCTTTACTAGCAAAGAAGCTACTTCGTCATGCCCGCTCTTAATGGCTTCAAGTAGGGGTGTGTTCCCAAACCTATCTGTTATTTAACAGTTTCCTTTTGAATTCAGAATATGTGATCATGTACAGGAAATGAATCTAAGCCAATACTAACAATTACCAGAGATATTGACATCTGCTCCTCTTTCAATAAGGAAAAGGGCTATATCCTCATACCCTTTAGATGCAGCAGTGTGCTGTATTAAGATAACACACATATAAGGCTATTCTACAAGCGTATATTAGGGACTAAAAAGTAGAGAATACCAGAGGTGATCTTCCATTGTAATCTGTCTTATTAAGATCAACTCCAGCTCGTATCAGACATTTCAGTCGATAAAAGTCTCCATCATATATGGCACAATTTAGCCTCATTGTTAACTCTGTCTCCGACTTTTCTATGTAAAGTGTGACCTCTGACTCTAATAATTCATTTCGTTGAATAGAATCCTTTCCCTGTAAAAAATTTTGATAAAAATTGGAAGAAACTTGTCAGCAACATGATTATGGGATTAGTTTATCAAATTGAACTCACCTCAAGGAGATTGTTTAAGATAATCCTTCCATCAGAGAAATGTATCTCTAGAATCTCGACAAATGACGGTTTATCAAGTCTCAAGACCCTGCATAAATCCCTGGCTCGAACTGTGTAAGGCTGTGGAGTGTTGCAAAGGAAAGACACTTCACCAAATGAGCTCCCAGCATGCAGGTTCAAAAATACTTCCTCTGTTTCTTCATTTTCTCTCACAACTTCTTCCTATAGATGATACCAAAATAAGTTAGAAGATGGTAATGGTCTAGTGCAATCTTAGAATCAATGTTGGTGGTGTCGTTCATCTATTAGAAAAATAAAAGTAAAACTAGAATCTAGTAGATGGGAAATTAGTCTCTTCGATTGATTCATTTTAAAACTTTACCAATTCACCATGACAAACAATATAAAGTTGATCCACCACTTGTCCCTGCTCTATAACCATTTCTCCAGGGAGAAAATATTCTTCATGGACCTTTATTGCCTGATAAGTCAAAAATGAGAACTTATTACAATAGAGAATACATTCTATACAGTCGATCTTTGATCAAGCTTTCTATATGAGGATTAATTGATAAAACAACCATGCTAGCTTACAAGTTGCTTAATGAATCCCAAGGAGCATTCCTTGAAAAGTGGAACACCTGTAATGTATGGTTCATATAACTTCTGTGACACCTACAATAGAAAATGTAACAGTCAGTGTCATAAATATAGAAATTAAATGATCAAAACAATGGTTAGATATATATGGCAGTACACTTCTATATATAAGACCTTTGTGCGAATGGAAGCAGGAATGTCTTGAAGAACATTGGTATCAAAATGACCGCGATCGTATTGTAATCTCAAGTGCCCTTTAATCTTACTGGCTGTGCTTTTGCCAATATTATTTCTGTTCATAAATTTGATGAGTTCAGCCAGTTTGTCCCTGAATTTTTCTGTCTTGGACCCTTTCACAATCAACGCAGTCATGTTACCAAGCAAATAAGCACCAAGAATCATGTCAAATGATACATATATCATCACGAATATCATTTCCCTTATATTTACCGCATGGATCTCTCCATAACCTGCATGCAAAATCACATATTCATAATCATACCGAAAAACATTATGGTTTAGCTATAATCACAATACTTTGAATAGTTGATGGGCTTTAATAACCACAAAATCTCCAAGGGATTTGAAATTACCCACAGTCGCCATAGTGACAATGGCAAAGTAAAGTGAAGTTACGTATCTTTTCCAGAGATCAATCTCTCTGAAATTTGTGTAGCGAAAGTCACCCAACTGTAGACTTCCTATCCAAGTGTAACCTTCGTCAGACGGAGGCACAGTAGTAGCAAGATAGTAAAATATGCAGGCGGCCGCATGTGTCCAGTAGAGCTCAACGACAAAAAGCTTCACAATTCTGGTGTAAAGGTAGTTGATTCTCATGTCTTTCTCTAGCCTTTCAAAAAATTCAGTTACTCTGAGCGCTCGACTCAGCCTAATCCATAACATGTACCTCACTGCCTCTTTTCTCCCAGTAGCCTAATAAGACGCAAACAGCTTCAATTACAGTCTAATATTTCAGAAATATTTACCTTTCAACCATTAACAATTCACCTTGTATATGGCATCCCAAGGCAGACAGCCGAGAAAATCAACCAAAAATCTAGATTTCAAGTACCTGTCAAATTCAATCATAAAACAATTCAGGTTCCTTTCCATATAGAGAGGCAAAAGAAAAGGCACGAGCGACCATAGGAAGGGATTCTTTACGAAATTACCGGATGCCAATGAGTTTACGATCGTAAACCATGCGATAGGATTCAGTGTCGCGGTAGGCAACAAAGAAGTGGACAACGATATCGATCAGAAAAGCAAATTGACCGGCAATGTCAAGTAGGAAAAGATTTTCTGGTAGTCCTCTGAAGAATGCGAACTCCAGTGGTGTGAAAAAGGACGAGTATATTGCCCATATAAGGATGAAATGTTTCCATATGGTATAGAACCTGCAACGCATGTACTTTGATTTCTCATTTCTCATCATACTACCCAGCAAAGCATATGAATATATCTAGTTAAAGGTTCAATCATTTTCTATTAAATTCATTAAATATAAAGAGCTTATTACCTCTTGTCAGGATGGATAAGCAAGCCGTGAGAAGGGCCTGGCTGGAAGCTGTCATTCCTATTAGGTTCTCTCCCCACTGTAATACCAAGAAGAGTCTCGCTTCTTAACAGTCCTGCCGACAACTTTTTCCATGACGATTTCCCACTCGACTCCTCATCCACTTTGTACTCATCATCTTCCGAGGACGACCCATCTTCACCTCCTCTCCTCCTCCCTCCCTGATTCATCATTCACGTACGGAATGATTACAAGGGGTCAAGCTTGAAGCCGATCTTACATTATAATTACAACACTAAGCAAATTTATGCGGGCTTTTTTTATCTGTGGGAAGAGCATATGTGTTGAAGAGACTTGGCTTTAAACGATTCTCGTATGTAACTTTCCTCGGATGCCGTGATAATGTTCGAATTTACTACAGTAAGTTGTTGGCGACAAAGAGAATCCCGTTCAAATTTAATCTTTTGTAGGAAAAAAAGAAAGAAAGAAAGTGTTCATAGGAGCTTTAGATATGAAGCCTAAAACTTAATATAAACGTACTATTTGAGTAGAACTACCAAATGATTCATCTAGGTCTTCAAACCACTAAGTAAATGTGTTTACCACTTTCTTTTTGGAAGTAATGTCAGTTACATATTCAGAATGCCATCTCAACTTACTCAAACTTTTACTTCAGCAAAGAAACTCGTAAGTCGTAACCATTGGCTATCCGTTCAATTTCTGCATATTGCTATTTTTTTAACCTTAATCTTGATTTTAATGTTATTATGATCATCACTAGAGAAAACATTAGAATGTTTTGATGGGAAGGAAAAGCGTTAAGAAGAATACAAGCTAGGAAAAGCAAAGATGCAGTGTAGTCCGAGATCCAGTGATCACACAAGATGAGGACGAATATAAACCATTTCTTTTTAGAAACAGGCAATATACATCACAGGTTTTGATGCTCCGCGGGACTTGAATTACCCTAATACAGATAATGATGCTTTTTTATCGATGAGAACTTGGTTAGAAACCATAGTACAGGTAAATTCTAACCCAAATCAACGAATATTACACGTTATCCGACAGCATATTTCTCCTCTGAGTAAGTGAGTGGGAAGCGTGTAAAAAAAAGTAGGCACCTTTGATCAAATCGTTAGTCATCCCAGACATCTCCTAAGATGAACAGAACAAATCATTCCATTAGTAGAGAAATGAAACGAGAATTAGAAAAAAAAAAGAGACAAAATATTTTGTATATTTTGTGAGTTTAAGTTATAATTTTGTATATGGTAAAATTTTTTATCCTTACTCGTAATTTTTATCCTAATTTAAGAATTTTTAAATAAAAATTTTTATGTTTATTTTATTTTCAATATGTTCAGTTTCATTTTAGCTGCCACCTAATTTTATCCGGTTTTAATTATTCCTGAGAAAGCAAACAACTCGGGAAATTGCAAATTTCAACACACTTTTTGACACCTTTTTTGTAAGAACTCATCTTTGCATCTGATTTAGTTTGATTCCAAGTTTAATCCACACGTAAGTCCCTACTTATTATAATTTTCAACTTGTCCCACTTCTCAGTGAAGTAAAATGTTGCAAATTGCAAGAATCTTTTGAATTCATGTTCCATTGCATATATCAACACAAATATTTATCATCTTGAGATGGTAAGAGAATTGCACTATTAATCAATTTTATAATAGTGCAATACTAATTAAAAATTTTTAATATTTCAGTTTAATTTTTAAAATATTAAAAATCAAAATTTGAAAATTATCATTATAAATAAGAGAGGGGGAAAAAATTCCATTGAAATAGAACTAAACAGTCGATCTGAACAAATAATTAAAATCAACACATTGGCAACTTGACCTTACCCCATTGACTCAAAGTAACCATAACCATCTAACAAACATCATTTATCCACAAAATGTAATCAGAACCATAGCACATCTCCATCGTTTTTCCTTATTTTTATTTTATTTGTTAAACTATCTTATATCAGACGTCACATGGACAACCGACTAATCTAGATTCAAACTGGGTAGGATCCTTTTAGGCAACAAAGCTCCCCTTCACGAGTTTTAAAACAACTTCATTCCTAATACTCAAACTCAAGATTTTGGTTAAGGATGGAGAAGCCAGTGCCGCTCCACCACATCCCTCATGGGTGTGTTCCTTATTCTTTAATCAATCATCTGCATACTATATTCTTGGAACTTGTTTCAAATTTGACACTCCCACTTTCCCATGTATTGCTTTGTGTATCAAACACGCATTAAACTAAACTTGTTCCTTCCAGTCCTAGACTAAGAAATAATAGATTACTGCATGCTGAGCTTGTTCTGCAAAGACAGTCATTCTTATTGCAAAAGTCTCGTCTTTATCATTCAATCCATTGTTGAACTGAAACTCTAAAAGAGATAGATTCTGGTTAAGAGATTTATATAGTGAAATATATGTCTGCTTCGAACCCATGGTTATATTTTCGACTACCTGCGACTACAAGCCATGGGATTTTGTGGGCTAGAAGATTACATGCTTCATGGTTTGGTTCTTCTAAGTCAATCAAAGCAGTGATAAGTAGTGAGGACAAGGTTGTAGATGAGTTTTTGAACTGTTTATGCAAAAGATGAAATTTTTCTGGGAGTTCTTGAACTGTTTGTACATGATTTTTTGAACTTTCCTTTTTTTTTAGTATTTTTTGTTCCTTTTTAAGTTGTACACACATAGAATGACGCTATCACCTTTATTGTTGTCTTTAGTTGCTGCTCGGTTTGTGCTTGCCTTTAGTAAATAAATAGGTTCGCATTATTTGAGGGGGAGAAAAACCAAGTTGAGAAGCATTCTAAAATTTGTTATTGACTATATAATTGCTTCCAGAATTTAAGATATTTTTTAGTTTTTCCAACTCTACAAAGAGAAAGACCAAAACTGTAATAAACTTATCTACATTCATGTAATTGTCAATTGGACATTTATCCTATTAAAAAATGTTTTGTCTTTAAGGACAAAATTATGGACTTACAAAGAAATGTACTTTTCTTTAAGAATGAAGCTATAACTTCAATTTGAAAATTATTATAGAGCAAAAAATGACATCCATTTGTGTGACTTTAAAGATGGCATTAAGATCATTTGATCTCATAGAGATAACATATAGGCTAATTAAGAACAATAAGCTAATTGAAACTCTTCAAGTATTTAAGGTTAAAAGCCTATAAGATGATAGTTGGAAGAAGGATGGACTTTTTGTTAGACCTTGAAATTTTTTCTTTAGGTTAAGCATGATTTGAACATAATTTTGGAGTTTTGATAGATTTAATTTTGGAGCTATAATTACGTCACGGTTAGTAGGATTTGTTGAATGGGTAAGTGGAATTAAAATGTTAATGTAATAAGGATATTCAAGGACATTTTTAGGAGATCACTTAAGCACAAAAGAACGTAAATTTATAAGGAAGGGTAAGATGGACTTTTTGGGCTCATTAAGGGTAGAAATAGATAGAGAATATGTTGTTTTGCCTGTTAAGAGGAGAAAAACGTGAATTAAAGAGGGAGAAGAGTGAGAAATGAAATTAAGAGAGAGGAAGAGAGGCTTCAGTGAAAGAAGGAAAGAAGAGAAATCAAGCTTGTTAAGGAAGGTTAACCATCTTTTCTTCTTGCTTTATTAAAGGAATGAGTTGTGTTGTGGATAAAGGAGTTAGAAAGGAAAAAAGGTTTAGTGTAGAGAATGAAAAGTTTGTGTTGGAAGAAGATGGATTAGGAGAACCCAATTGATTTTAAGGTTTCTAAACTAGGTCTTAGGTTTTATAACCTAGATGGGTTATGGATAGTTTAGATTTGAGTTCAATTTTTGTTTGTTAAAATTTGGTAATTTTTGAAGTTTATAAATTTTATTAGAATGTTGTTTTGAGTGGAACCTTGGTTGCCGTCGGAAACCAGAGGAATCCTACCCAAGAGCAAAGGGAAAGGCAAGCTTAACATGGATTTCGCAAGCTAATTAGGTAGGTAATGTAACATCCCATCCCTATATTAAGGGTTAGGATCCGAAATTTCAGTACATGTGAGCTCAAAGAGAGATTAAGAAAATGCATTTTCTTGCTCATGCATAATATTAGCATATATGCACATAAATATTGAATCTTTGCATGTAAAAAAGTGGTACATGCATTCATTGACAACTTCCAGATATAATTGATTTTAAATGTGATTTTTGTTAAAAATGAGAAGTAGAGGGAGTAGAAAGAGTGATCTAGGTATGAGTTGTGATAAGGAAAGAATTGGAAACAAAATTGGTAGTGATCTGGAAAATGTTCACTAAGTGTGCTTCAGTCTTTTAGCCACATTTTTTTGTCTAGTTTTCCAAACAAGATGATTCTTGATTTGGATTAAAATAGAAACATATGGATACATTTCTTATGAATACATTGAATTTAAATTTTGTGTTTAAGAATCTCAAAGGATGTCATGAAATTGAGAATTGGGTGCAGTACATTGGATGAATGTAAAAATTCATGTTCTGTATTTGTGGGAAATTTTGGATTAATATAAGCTGATTTAGGCAAATGTGTCTTCTGGAAAGTTGTAGGACTTTCTTTTAAATTTCCATGGATATATAGCATGAAAATTTTGGACATCTGAGATGAAAGTCGTGGTCCTTATAAAAGTTCAAGAGTAAAGATGCTTCTTTGGCCTTTTTGCTTCTTCTGTGATGACGTCATCTTCTTCTGTGTTTCTTTTGTGATGATGTCATCTTCTTCTATGTTTTACTCCTTGTATTTTTTGCTTCTTCTGTGATGACATCATCTTCTTTTGTGTTTTGTTTCTTTTATATTTTGCTTCTTCTGTGATGACGTTATCTTTTTCTATGTTTTGCTTTTTTTATTTTTTTTCTGACCTATCTTCTATTTCATTTTTAACCCTTCAGAAGATAGAATTTGTCTTTGAGGTCTTCATGAAAATTGTATATTTTGAAGTCTTCTTTCAAATCATATAAATAAAATCCTAATCCGATATCTTTACAAAAATTTATAGCAATTTTACCTATTCTTTTGTCTTTTTTCCATTAGTCTGTTTTTCCATTGGTTTTATCTATACTTATCTTCTGTTCCACTTTTGTCCCTTTAAAAGATAAAATTTGTCTTTTATATCTTCATGAAAGTTGTATATCTTGAAGTCTTATTTCGAATCATATAAAGAACATCCTAATCTGATATTTGTAAAGAAAGTTATAGCAATTTTCCCAATTCTTCAGCCTTTTTGCTTCTTTTGTGATGACATCATCTTCTTCTGTGTTTCTTCTGTGATGATGTCATCTTCTTCTGTGTTTTGTTCCTTTTGTGTTTTGTTTCTTTTGTATTTTGCTTCTTCTGTCTTTTTGCTTCTTTTGTCTTTTTGTGCCTTCTGTGTTTTACTTCTTTTGCCTTTTTGCTTCTTCTGTATTTTGCTTCTTCTGTTTTTTTTGCTATCTTCTGGTCTATTTTCAACCCTTCAAACGATAGAATATATCTTCAAGGTCTTCATAAAAGTTATAGATCTTGAAGTCCTCTTTCAAACCATATAAATAAAACCTAAATCGGATATCTGTACAGAAAGTTATGTTAATTGTAAAACATCTTCTATGTTACTGTTCATAAACTTCTTCTGGGTTACTATTCATCTTATATCTTCTGTTCCCTTTTTGAGCCTTCAAAAGATGAAATTTGTCTTCAAGGTATTTATAAAAGTTGTAGATCTTAAAATTCTCTTTCTCTTTCAAACCATCTAAAGAACACTTAAATCCGATATCTATAGAGAAAGTTATGCTAATTGTAAAACATCTTCTGTGTTATTGTTCATAAACTTCTTCTGGGTCACTGTTCATGTTATATCTTTTGTTCCCTTTTTAATTCTTCATAAGATGGAATTTGTCTTCAAGGTCTCATAAAACTTATAGATCTTGAAGTCTTATTTCAAACCATATAAAGAACACCTAAATCTGATATTTGTAGAGAAAGTTATGTCAATTGTAAAACATCTTCTGTGTTACTGTTCATAAACTTCTTATGGATTACTGTTCATCTTATATCTTCTGGTCTTTTTTTAATCCTTAAAAAGATGGAATTTGTCTTCAAGGTCTCATTAAAGTTTTAGATCTTGAAGTTATCTTTCAAACCATCTAAATAATACCTAAATCCGATATCTCTAGAGAAAGTTATACTAATTGTCCCATGATAGGTTCAATATGATTGAGGATAAAACTAGATTAGATTCTTTTGACCATAACTTCTTGTCTAGACACTCAAATGACTTAATTCTTGAATCATTGGACTTGTAATACATCGTTTTACATCTCCACCAAAAATAGTATCCATCTAAAATGAATCAATAGAGATTGAGTGAAAAACGTGGGACGGGTACAGTGTGTGTGTTTTTAAATACTACGAACCGGTGTTATTCTACTGAATATACTTCAGTATTTTGATGATTTTTGGATCGGTAGAGCTCCAAATGAGATGATTCCTAATTTGTGGTGAACTAGAGACATGGAGCTACAAATGGTATAAAGAAATTGGAATCTAATTTAGTTTCTAAGATGTTTAAATTTCAGATAGAAATTGTGCATAGTATACTAATTTGGACAAGAGCAGTCCAAAAATGTTTGAAATATATCTTTCGAGTCACTAATCCGAATTAAATGATTTTGGTGTCATTGGAAACTTAAGACAATAGAGAAGATTCTTCTGGAATAAAGTGTTATGTCATAATATTCAAGGATGCTTTTGGCAAGACACTTAAGTGTAAAAGACATAAGACATAAATAGAAGGGCAAATGGGACAATTCTCAATCATTAAGGGCATAATTGGAGGAAGAAGTATTGTCTTACTTATAAATGATGAAGAAAAACGTGAATGGAAGGAAGCAGAAGAGAATAACAAAAATGAGTAAGAAAGAGAAAGAGTGTTTGGTGGTTTGAGAACAAAAATGAGTAAGAAAGAGAAAGAGAGTTTGGTGGTTTGAGAGAAAAGAAGAGAGTTGAGCTAGGGTTTAATTATTTTTAGTCTTCAAGAAAGATTTTGAAGTTGTTTAAGAAGAGAAAAAATGAAGAGGAAGAAAAGAGCTTCCATCTGAGCTAAAGATCTCTTCATTTGATGAAGAATCAAGGTAAGAGCATTTTGAGTCTTTCGGATTTTTGGAAGGATTCTAGTTCATAGAGTTAGAAAAATGCTTGGGTTTAAGTATTCTAGAATCAATTTTTGTGATTTTACATTGTGGAATTTTCAATTGGATTCCTATTGGATGAGAATTTGGATATTATGAGATCATATGAAGTTAGAAAAGAGATGACGAGAAATTGAGTCATGATATAAAGTAACCAAGTGCTCTTGAGGTGTAGGCTTATGAATAAGCTAGACACAAGCAAAGGGTAAAGATTGAAAGGAGAATTTAGAAAGATAATGTAGAAATGAAGTGTAAAGCTAAGTTAAATTAGATACATATGAATTATGAAATGAGAATGAGCATAATATGTGTTCTAGAGCATATGCCCGGGATTGTCCTTAAGCATGCATTGTACATAGTCCATTTATATAATTGTGTATAAATAAATGTTTATACGTGTGCAATTATTAATGAGTGTGCAATGTGTGTCTTGCATAAATGGGTTGTGCAGGTCAAGTGTCCGCATTTAGGCGTTTTTAGAATTTGAAAGCAAATGCTAAACTGGAGCATATTGTGAGTAGGTCGAGATGGTCTCACTTCATTGTTTGTTATTTAAATTCTTGTATTATTTGACTATTGAATGATTTTGTAAATGTGATTGATTATATTGGTTTCCGGATAGGAGGTCCAATGAATGTGATGCATGAATGAAATATTGAAGTGTTCCTTGTATGTGAATTGGATGAAATATGTGATACATGACATGGTTATTAAATGTCGAACTTAGTTCCAAAGGAAAGTGAGATCATGCATATAAGTGAAAATGTTTTCTCAACTAAATATTGAATGTCGGACTATGGTCCGATGATAAGTGAATGTGAGTGACTGAAAATATGCAAATGTAAGTGATGCATTTCATGTCACAAATGCATGAAACATAATGGCTATTGTGATCAGAGTAGCTATCGATCAGAGCTTAAAGCTTAACGTGAAAAAGAGCCTCAAGCTCAAAAGTGATTCAGAGCCTCAAGTTCAATGTTTAATGAGCCCTATATGGGATAATTATTAATGAGCCCTATATGGGACAATTATCAATGAGCCCTATATGAGAAAATTAGGCACTCGGTCACAACAAAGTAACAAATGAAAAGTGGGTCTCATGTGCACTGCATATGCATAATATGAATGATTTAATTGTATTGGATATGAACTATTGTGAATTATGTGTTATGTGATTAAGTGAGTCATCGATGATGATCACTCATGTAGTTCGCAAAATTCATCCAAAATTTACAAATATTTTTCTGCATCAGAAGAATACCTCGTTAGGCCAACAGGAGTATACCTACAGCATTTAAGTAAAGGATAGAGGTTGGGATCAGTTCGCGTCTGCATTGCATTTCTCTATTTTGTATTGAATTGTATATTTCGTAACTTTTTATATAAATTGGTATTCTGAAATGACTCAAGTGTATTGTATTTGTAAATGGGCCTAAATTGGTTATAGATTTCTGCATAATGTGTTTGTGATTAAAAAAAAAAAAGTTTATACCGATTTCTGAACGATTAAATGCTTTAGCACACCACCCTCACAAGGCATGGATTCGGATATCACTCACGATATCGGGTTCGGGTCCTTTTGGGAGTGGGGTGCTACATCGATTAAGGGTTAAGTCCTCAGTAAGCTCTAATAGAGTCATATCCTTCCTATTCACCTCCCTTGAATTCTTCTCAGGTCTTCCTTTTTTTCTCTTATAATCCCTATACAATCTTCTCACATCTTCTCATTGGGGCAACGAGATGTCTCCTCTTAACATGTCTTGAACTACCCAATTGTTTTCTCTCTTAACTTGCCATCAATTTATTTCTTATCGTTATATTCCTAATCTTCTCTTTTCTTGTAAGATTATACATCCAATGAAACATCCTTATCTTTTTTATCATTAACTTATGAATATACTCCTGTTTGATGGGTCAACACTTTGTCCTATAGAGCATGGTCAACTTAATTGGTAAACGGTAGATTTTACCTTTTAGCTTGAGAGGTATCTTATTGTCATATAAAATTTCTGATGCACCCCTCCATTTAAGCTACCCAAATTTGATACAATGAAATATGTCTTCATTTATCTTATCATTCTTTTGGATGATGGATCCTAGATACTTAAAATAATCTTTTTGTGGTATTACTTGTGAACCAATCTTTATCTTCATATTGGATTCCACCTTATGACCCGAAAAGTTACACTTTAAATACTTAGTCTTAGTCCTACTAAATTTAGATTCCTTTGACTTAACGTATTCTTCTAAAGTTCTGACTTGAAATTGACACCTTTTTTGTTTCATCTACTAAAACAACGTCATTAGCAAACAACATATACCAAGGTACAGCTCCTTGGATACTCTTGGCGAACTCATCTATTACTACTGCAAACAATAAGGGGCCCAACAAGGATCCTTGGTATAGCCCAATATTAATAGAGAATTGCTCTATATGTCCTCCCATCATCCTTACTCTAGTCTTAACACCTTCATACATATTCCCGATAACTCGTATATAGGTCATATAAACTCTCTTAAGTTCTTAACACCTCCACATGACTTCCCTAAATACCCTGTTATAAGCCTTCTTTAAGTCAATAAAAACCATATGTAGATCTTATTGTCTTTCCTTATAATATTTCATTAATCTTTTAAGTAGGTATATAGGTTTTGTCATGGATCTTCCTTATATGAAACCAAATTGGTTCTTCAAGATCGATAAACTCTTTCTCACTCTCTTCTCAATCGCTTTCTCCGATAACTTTATGGTTTGACTAAGTAGTTTGATGCATTTATAGCTATTATAGCTCTTGATGTTCCCTTTATTATTGTATAGAGGAATTAGTGTACTAAGTTTCCACCCATCCAACATTTCGGCGGACTTAAAGATCACATTAAAAAACTTGGCTAACCAAGTGAGACCCTTTTTTCCTAAGATCTTTCATACCTCTATGGGTAACTCATCATATCTTAATGTTCTACCACTCTCCATCTCCTTAAAAGCTCCTTTAATTTCTTCTCTTTTGATCTAACATCAACAAGTGAAGTTTTGATATTTATCAGAAAGTTTTGATATTTATCAGACATGTTAAGATCACCAAAGGAGATGTTGTTATCTTCTCCTTCATTAAAAAGGCTATTAATGTATTATTGTCATCTTGTCTTTATGTCATTTTCATCTATGAGGTCCTACTTCATCCTTTATACAACAAACTTGAACCAAATCTCTCACTTTTTGTTCCCTGGCCCTCGCCAACTTAGATATATTCCTTTGTCCATCTTTAGTTTCTAATTGTTGATATAATTTCTCGTACGCTCTACTTTTGACTTTTG
This sequence comes from Erythroxylum brevipes, assembly GCA_027479065.1. Lineage (NCBI taxonomy): Eukaryota > Viridiplantae > Streptophyta > Magnoliopsida > Malpighiales > Erythroxylaceae > Erythroxylum > Erythroxylum brevipes. The sequence continues at coordinate 46,706,029 of JANIHY010000006.1, read as the reverse complement.
AGACTATCTTCTTCGCCTCTTTCTTTGTTAATCTTTAACTTTCACTATTGATTATTCTCTTTACATTTGCGTTGCTATCTAGTCTAGCTTTATAGGTAACCTTCTTGATTTTCACTTTTTTTGAACATCTTTATTCTCACCAAAACTCCATACCGTTGGACTCTTTTAAAACTCCAAAGGTCTCTTTAACCACATTCTTTAAAAGAGTTATTACCCCGTTTTATATATGGTTAGCATCCCTTTCTAGTTTTCATTCTTCTCTAAACATTACTCTATTCTTAAGTTGTTCCATAATATTCCCTTTTAGATTCCACCAACTTTAGTACACCTATGAGGTCTTCTCGTCTTTCTCTAATCCATAAGCAACAATTTGTGCTAAATTGACAAGCATGCTTTAGGTATCATTTTGCAATTCTTACAACTAGGTCGATCGCTCTACTTATAAAGAAGTAGTTAATTTAAGTCTTTACAATTCTGCCCCTAAAAGTCACTTGATGCTCTTTTTAAAAAAAAGTTGACTACTAACAAATCAAACGCTACTGCAAAGTTTAACAAAACAATCTCAATGTCATCTCTATCTCTATACCCAAAACCATCATGAGCCTATAAATACTGGTCCAAAATTGCCCCTATATGACCATTAAAATTTTCTCCAGGGATAATTTGCTCTTTAGGAAAAATATGATGAATCACTTCATTTAGCTCTTTCTAGAATCGACGCTTAAGTTATTCTTTTAATCCACTTAAGGTGCATCAATACAAACCATATTAAAATAACATTTTTCACCATTATTTTTAAGAACAAAGTCTTATTATTAGTCTTCTTTATTCCCATAATTGTTTATTCAGAATCTTAAAATTAATAATAGCAATTCTAACTTTATGTCATAAACATTATATTTTTCATTTAATCTTCGTGCGAGCAACTACAAAATAATGAATCAAGTTCTATCAAACAAGATGATTCAAAAGAATTTGGCGAGTCCATCCCACTGTACCAATGATATAACAAGTCATACATTTCGACAGAACAACTAATAGCTGCAAACATTCAATCTCTACTCGGTTTTAGAACATGCATCATCAACTAATGAGAATAATATTGAAGAACCACTGATTTCATCTTACCGATGACCATCAGAATATTCCAATTGCATTGCAGGTGCATAAGTCTCTTAATAAAAGAATTCATACAACGTCCATCGGCAGACAAACTTTTTTTGTAGTGGAAGACTTCTTTCATGCTTAACTGTTTTTTCCAACAAGCAACTACGAAATTACTTCAGAAATCAGAATGCTTGCCAATTCCACAAGTATGTTGCAGGGAAACCAAATAACTTCAATCAAGGCAAAAGCTAACAGGATACATGCTTGCTGAAGAATAAATGCCTTTACATATGTTAGAATCGCATAAAAACTAAAAGAGTATCGAATTAAGTGGATAAAACCAAATTGGGAAAGTTATTAGGACAATATGAAAGATCTTCATTGATCGGGATACTTGAGTATTCTCTGCAGAATCACCGTCCTTGCTTGCCTTACGTCACGGCTACACTTATCAGCTCGATCACTTAAGGTGTCGATGCTTTCTGCAAGCACCTCCAACTTGTTTCTGATATCATCTATCACAATCTTCACAGCATTTTCCTCACTGAGAGCAAAATTGGCAGTTTGCGATAGAGACTGAATGTCCATCTCCAATTTGTCAACAAGTACTCGAATACTATCCATGTCTTTGACTGTAACGAAAGTTCCAACCTGCATTGAGCTAACTAAACTCCTCTGCCCCTTCAGCTCTTTCTCATAGTTATTCCAAAGTGAGTTGCACCATCTGCCCACTGAACCAATTGGAACAGACAGTGCACCAGCTAGAGCTGTTACAACAGGTGGTGCAGCAATGGCTGCTGCCACCACTGAGAAAATCAAAACGGATACGAAAGCTGTAACAAATAACACATTCGACACCCTCTTCCACACCTTTAGGGAAAGCAATTTCTTATCAAGCTTCCTTTTCCGATCTTGTAATTTCCTTAACATCGAAAACTGCTGCTCATACACTGATCGGAAAAGTACAAAGAACTCCTCAGTGAATGGATCCCCAGCTGCCTTGAAATTCTGTAGTTCCTCTAGAGTTTTCACATGCCTCTTTTCTGCAACCCCTTCTTGCAATTCCATTTCTAACTCATACTGCTTAAGTGCAACTTTTATAATCGTTTGGCTATTTCGAGCCCGCTTAAGGCAATTTGTCAGGGCAGTACAAAAATCCATAGTTTTGATACTATTCTCAAGATATTCTTCTATCAAAGGAAACAATTCTTGATTTTTATATATATCTTCCTGGGATTTCAATATGACCTGGACCACTTCTTGGTTCATTTCAAGAAGACAACTGGTAACTTCTTTGAGTGAATCCATAGACAGGGATCTCACCTCAACCCCAGTGGCCAATGAGCTGATGATACGGGTAGTCCTTTCATGAAGCGTTTTATCGAAGTCTTGCAGAACTGGATCATTCTTACATGCTACCTCATATGAGCTCCAATCTGCTACAATATGGACATTGGTGTTGATCTGGGGAGCTGATGATGTAGTGTCATCCCTCATCTTGCTAGATTGTCCTCCCATCATATCTACTTGTTATTTGATTTCAAGGAACCTGAAATCACAAATTCAGTAAAGTTTTGCTATCAAGACAAAACTCCCACACTTGAACAAAGATATAAGGATTCATCTGGAAAAGAAAAGGTACGATCTTTTTCACTTCGATTACAAGTGCCAAATGATCGAAACTAAAGAGAAAACGCGGCGATCAAAGCCAACTGGAAGATACTCCGACAAACAAAGGCCTAAATTTGCGAAACTTGGTGCAAACAAAGCACGAGACACCCAAATTCAGAAACTTTCAGTGTGACAACAATTAGATCTACTAAAGAACCAATAGAAAACTCATAAAGTTCAGAAGTAGACATTTTAAATCAACTTACAGAAAGCGCTTCTCTGAGGCGAGCTCCTCCAACTTAAACCCGCTAAAATCTACCTGAAAGAAACCCAAAAGCGATATCTCAAGACAGACAGAGATAAGAACAAAAGACGAGATTTTTTACGAGAAAGCCTTGATTTGTGAGCAATGGGGCTGGAGATTTCGATAGAAATAAGTGGGTGTTTGAGGCGGTTCAAGGGTAACTTAAGAAAAGATGAAACCTGTGAGGAAAATGAGAGGGACAAACGAGAGAAAAAGTGTGGAAATGGAAAGGAAAAAAGAGAAATGTTGTGAACAGTGAACGTGTTTAGACTTTAGACAGAGACGTACTTGTATTCTAGACTCAGACAAACGCAGACAAACGCGTGTAGTTTGTCTTGTCTTTTTTTAAGGCCTGAAGACCTCCACGAGCTTAGCTACTCTACTCTGCATATGGCGTAACGAATCAACTGCCAATGATGCTAACGACTCACCAACCGAATGCCTAGGTAATTTATGCTCAGAAGACCTTGTTTTGGCAAACCAGAAAATGACATTTTTCTCTTCTTTTTTCTTAATTTCTTCAAGCAGGTTGGAACTTGGGAGGCGAAATGGAATGGAAAGTCATCATATTTTATAAATGAAAACGTATGTATTTGACGTTGAGGTTGATACCAAAGTTCGTTTTGTTTTTAGTTAATTTCTACACCAGACAATTCGTTGATAAGAATCTAAAATATAATTAATAGTTTAAGTGGTTGGTAAAGAATTAAAAAAAAATTCTGATGTGATGTTTATTAATGTAATAATATCTGATTTCAGAGATTTACTTTTGCTATAAAAATTTGTGATTAATAAATTATTTTCATATTGTTAAACTTTCCAACAAGAAAGTTGGTTGAGATGGTAAAGTATGAAAAAAAAAAAGTGGGTAGTA
>JANIHY010000006.1:46517571-46531665 GCA_027479065.1 Erythroxylum brevipes | reverse complement strand
TGTAATGAGGTATAATATGCTAATTTTGGATGTAGGGATTGTAAGTTATGAATTTTAAAGTTTGGTTATGGTTTAGGATGAAATTATAGGGAAAGAAACTTTGATTGAGATTTTGACCCATTTAGAGGTTGAACTTGCCTTTAAGTGCTTCATGACAGTTTTAGATTATGTTTTGATCTTTTCATTAATGTAAAGTATGGAATTTTTGGACCATGGAATAGGAAGTTATGATTTTTAGAAGTTTCTATTATTGTTTGACATGATCATTAGTGGACAGAAACTTCGAAATTGCAATCCAGAAGTTCAAAATTTGCAAACCTGGTATTAATGGAAAGAATAAAGAGAGCTCTACAATTTCTATGTAGAGCTTGAAAACCAATTCCACCTCTAAGGGTGTCAAAAACTCAACCAACGTTACTACCTACACATCATCATCCAAAACAGTACCACAATCTTCTAAAAATTATAACTTCTTATCCCCTTAGTCAAAAATTCCATACTTTATATCAATGGGAATATCATAATGCAACCTACAACTTTCATGAAGGACTGAAAATTCAATTTGACCTTTAAGGGAGTCAAAAACCACTTCGAAATTTCTATCCACTAATGAGCATGCCCAACAATAATAGAAACTTTTAAAAATCATAACTTCCTATTCCATGGTCTAAAAATTCCATACTTTGCATCAATAGAAAGAACAAAACATAATCTAAAACTGTGATGAAGAATTTAAAGGCAATTCCAATCTCTAAATGGGTCAAAATCTCAATAAAAGTTTCTACCCTATAATTTCACCCTAAACTATAACCAAACTTTAAAATTCATAACTTACAATCCCTACATCCAAAATTAGCATATTATACTTCATTACAAACCTAATACATTCCTATACAAGTTTCCATAAGACCTCTTGAGCTAATTTAAACCATAACAGTCCAGAATTGGCTTCAAAGCACAGTAACCACAAAACCTATACTTAGAGACATTTCACATACAAAGCACATTAATACTTTGAAATACCATCTGAAAGTTCACAAGTCATAACTTTCAACCTCAAAACTAAAAAATATCATACTTAGTGGAGATAGAAAGATAACAAGAAAATCTTCAATTTTCATGAAGACCAAATTAGCAAAATCTGCCTCAATCATCCTAGAAAAATTTCCCAAAGTTTCTTATCACAAATTTTCAATGTTAGGATCACAAACATGGCACTATTCATCCTGCACATATTGCCCACTTTCAAGGCAAAATTTAGAACCCTTCAAGTCAAAATTGGAAAGCACTTACTTCATAAGAATTCTAGCCAAACTTCTCAAGTTTAATTCAAGTCAAACATCATCTCAATTGCTTAAACATATAAAAAGTTATGGTCAAAACATTGAAACATACACAAAGCAAATTTTCCAGATTCACAACCTAACTCACATTCTACATCTTCCATACTATTTCTAAACCAACCAACACTCAATTCACTCCATATATGCACCATAACTGACTCACAACCTATGCTTGAACATCAGTTCACAAAATTGCAGCACACACTCCACCATCCATCATTTTTTTACACTCATCTTTAATCACAAACTTCACTTCAAACCATCTCAAATTTCATACAACACATGTTATACTTACATTCATCACATCCTACCTCATCAATCATCAATTAAACAAACAAATTTCATACCCATCTACAGCAACACAATTTTCATGCAATTAGGTTCACAACCAACACAAATAATGCATTTAACTAACAAAACAAGATATAAAACACAAATTATACCTAATTAAGTTTCCAAATCCTCAACTCTTCACAAAGGCCACAAAATCACTTCCTCCCAACACCATAGACGATTATCATCATCACTTGAGGGGGGTGAGGGTTTGTTTGAATTTTAATGAACAAGGAAGAGCAAACAAAGAGGAAAAGAGTGGAAAAGATGTGCAAAATTTGTAAAAGTAGCAAGGAAGAAGGGAACCTACGGCAATGATGGAGAAAAAGTTTACTTAAACAATAAATGACCTATTTAAGCAAAACCATCGTAAATGCCTATCTTAAAAGGGGAAATTTTTGAATTAAATTAATGTTAATGGAGTTAAGGCCATGTTTGGCTCCACAAAGTAGTTCTTAAAACCCTAGTTCAATTTCTACATAAATCATCTCCCAATTTTCAATGGCTCAATTTAATAAATCCTACCATCATGTATCTAAATTTTCAGTGCCATTTGACAGTAATTTCTACTACTGATCACCAACCAGTCTGCCACTTGGCATTTCCTAGTCCGGAAAAGTACCCCAAAATTTTTAGAAAATTTTCTAAAATTCTCCAAAAATTCAAACTCACAAAGACACACTCCAATTAAATTTTCAAGCAAAAAAATCATCTTTTTCACAATAAACACATTAGAGAAACATATACCAAAAAATGCCATGAATGCATATATAATCATTACATGTGCAAAATTTACTATTCACGTGTATATATGAACGCATGAACATAACAAAACAATTTTAAATACTCCTAACCTATTCCAAATTACTATTTTACCCTTCCCATCGGTGATGGGATGTTACAACCAGCTTAAATGTTTTATTCTAATACAAGGATTTCATCTCGTCTTACATGGCTTCTTTCCATTTGTTCTTGTGTTCCTCGTTCATGGTTTCATCAAAGCGTTCTGGTTCTCCCCCGTTACATACTGATCAACTAGATATCTAGTAGATGGTTGTCTATTTCTACTAGATCTTCGTAATGGGACTACAGAATCTTCAGGTGCTGCTGGTTGAATGTGAACACCATCATCATCCTCTGGTTCAACTTCATGGGAGGCCTCTACATTATCAGCTTCTAGCTGATCATTCTGCACTTCATCTCCAACTTGTCTAGGCACCACTATTGGAGGATTCAATCGGAAGCTTGTTGAGTCATCGTCAAAGCTTGGAATTTCCTTTTATGCCTTGTTGATATATTCAATGGTTTGATCTTCAACAAACATAGCATCAAAACTCTTGATAAGTCTTTTCACTGGATCATAAAACCTATAGCCAAATTGATCTTGACTGTAGCCAATGAATACGCACTGTCGTGTCTTGACATTAAGCTTTTTTCTTTCATCTTTAGGAATATGGACAAAGGCCTTGTAACCAAAGACCCGCAAATGATCATAAGAAACATCCTTTCCTAACCACACCTTTTCTGGAACTTTATAGTGGAAAGGAACACATAGTGAATGATTTAATGCATAAACAACTGCAAGAAAAGCTTCACCTCAAAATGCCTTAGACAACTTTGAATGTGAAAGTAGACATCTGACACTTTCCATCAAAGTCTTGTTCATCCTCTCAGCTATGCCATTCAATTATAGTGTTTTTGGTAATGTCATTTGATATCAAATATCATGCTCTTTACAGTAAACATCAAATAATCTGGTGTACTCTCTGTCATTGTCTATCCGAATGCACTTCAGCTTCTTCCTAGTTTGTCTCTCAACTGAGGCGCAAAATTGTTTGAACACATCTAGCACTTAATCTTTAGTTTTTAGAGTATAAGCCCACATTTTCCTGAAAAGATTATCAATAAAATTCACAAAGTACTGTGTGTTACCCAGTGATTTTGACAATGGTCTGCACAAATCTGAGTGAATCAGATCTAGAACATTCATCATTATAGATGGAGGAGAACTTTGGAAAGAAACCCTATTTTGTTTCCCTGTTAGACAATCTACATATTTCTTCTGATGTATCTGGTTTAAACCAGATAGCATATTCCTTTTTACAAGTTGAGTCATCCCTTTCTTATTAATTTGACCTAGTTTTTTATGCTACAAATCAATTGTATTATCATTCTCTATTGTAATGATAACATCACTGGAGATCTTTGCCTGCATCATATACAGTCTTGAGTGCTTCTGACCTCTGACCATTACTAAGGAGCCCTTAATAAGCTTCCATTTTCTGTTTTCAAAAGTATTTCGGAAACTTTCATCATTTAATCTAATTACAGAAATCATGTTCAGACGCATATCAAGAATGTACCTGACATCTTTCAGCAACAATCTTGAACCATTCGCTGTCTCTAAATAAACATCTCCTTTGTCAAAAACATTTGACAGAATTCCATTTGCCATCTTAGCGACACCATAATTCCCAAGTGTTTCTAAGATGAGAAAAATTGCCTGTGAGATGTAGCATAAACAGTAGCTCCATTATCAACTAACCAACTTGTTTCTTGCGACATCAGGCTGACTATCTCTATATAAATAACAAGTTTGAATACATCAATAATGTTACTTTGTTCATTATCACTGCTTTCTTTTTTCTTCACATCTTTGCCTTTTTCCTTCTTCAACTTTCGGCAAAATTTCTTTGATATGGCCTTTCTCTTCTTGCAGTAATGGCATCCCACATTTGTATATCTGTTTAACTTTTCTCTGCTCTTGTCTTTGAACTTTAGACCTTTGGATTGACTCCTTCCTCTTTTTGTAAGCAGAACATTTGAATGTGATGAAGAGGCTGCATACTGTGATTTACATCTCATCACTTCATTTAATATACTGCTTTTAACAAACTCCATATTTAATACGTCATTTGGTGCAGTATTTGTTAAAGATACATTCAAAGTCTCCCAAGATTCTAGTAATGAAGCTAGCATCATTAGAGAAATCACCTCATCATCAAACTTTATGCCTATCTTTGACAACTGATCAACCATCTCTTTCATATTGTTTAAATGATCAGCTACAAAAGTACCCTCCTGGTATTTTACCTACATCAATTTTGTTAGATAAAACAATTTGTTGTTGCTAGTCTTTGAAACATACAACTGCTCCAGCTTATTTCACAGCATTTTTGCATAAGTCTCGTTACAAATGTGATTATACACATTATCATCAACAAACTATCGAATATAACCACACACTCATTCATGCTTAAACTCCCAATATTCATTGGATATCTCCTTCGGTTTAGTTGTCAAAAATATCGACAAACGTATCTTTGTAATCATCAAGAGATAATTCATCTTGGTTTATTCATATATGGTAGGTAATACCATTTAGATTGATCATTTTGCTAGTCTTCACCTCCATAAGCCAAATTAAGTCAAATTTGAGAAAACTGACTTTAAAGATGGAATCAAGACGTAAAAATTTGGCAGAAAAGATATCTTCTAAATTTTCATCATAGGACCCGATAAATAGTAACTTGTGAATAGTATTTACTGGAATAATATCGCCGAACTCCACTGGAATAGTATAGTAGGACTCGGTAAATAGTAAATTGTGAATAATATCGTAAATAGTACTGCAAGACCCAGTTACTATTCCTACAGTGTCGTTACCTTGCAAATTTCTTGAAAAAAACTTTAGAGTACTATTCATCACCTTTGTTGTTTTACGTCAATTTTTTGAATGGATCATGCCAAAAAATTTGTTGTAATTTTGTCTTCCCCGTGACGTGCTTCTTTTCAAAAACTATTTTCAATAAAAATAGCTCTAATATCAATTGTTAGGCACAATGGGTGTATTGTTTGAAACAAAAAAATAAAATGAGCAAAATGGGTACAAAATATTTAACGTAGTTCACCCTTAATTTTGGGCTATGTCCACAGACATAACTCAGAATAATTCTTCCACTATTACAAATAGTAGGTATACAGAGATAAAACCAAAATAGTAGTTCACAGGGTGTTTCTCAACATAAAAATAGTAACCTCACTATTTTGTCACTCACCAACCTTTTAAGAAAATCTTTCCTAACTTCAGTTGCACTGTCTAAAACTGAAGCGGAGTTTATTGCAGTAATGGAAGCCTGTAAGAAGTTGCTATAGACGAAGAAGTTCTTTAATGGACTTGGAACAATATCAGCTATTTTGTGATAGTCAGAGCGCTATTCATCTTGATAAGAATGTCTCTTTTTACTCACGATCAAAACGCATTGATGTGAGATATCAGTGGATCAGAGATGTGATGGAGACAAAACAATTACAGTTAGAAAAGATCCATACTGATGAAAATAAATTAGATATGTTAACTAAGATCTACCAAAAGGCAAGTTCGAGTATGTTAATGGACATTTTGAGAAGTTGTTTAGAACTTAATTTATAGTCATTTACATTCATTTTATGTTCATCTGTGGCTGGTTTATCATGTTTTAGCATTATTTGAGGTTCGTTGATGTAAAATGAATAAATAAAACAAATAGACTCGAATTGCACTGTCTTTTGGTTTTTGGCATATTTGACCTTTAGTCGTTGTGGGATTTTTATCTCGAGATTGGTTTATCCAAAAATTCTGAAATTTCATACTTAAATTTTTGACTCATTGAAGGATTTTTTGGGACTAATTGCAGATTTTTCTGAGCTGAAAATTAGAAGAAATAAATTCCCAAAATTTGTGTTAGATTTTGGATTGCCAGAATGACCTTTCGACGATGTTTTGATCATAACTTTTGACTCAGATGGAAAAATCATGTGATTCAAGTCTTATATTGAATCTAACTTAACAACGAAGATACTAATAAAATTACAGCTCCTAAATCATCACCATTTATTTTTTATACACTGTCGAATTTAACCTTGAAAAATATATTCCAACCAGCCAAGGATCAACATCAGCCCCCACCTTTTAATTATTTCATCCCATGTACAACTCATTCCCCACTCCAAAAATAGCCTCCACTACAAGATAAAAAGAGCCTCCATTCTCCTGCAATTACGCTAGCCTCCAACACCAACAAAAGATAGCCTCCATTTTATTCACACAAGTAGCCTTCGTTGAAGCTTAAAAAAGAAAGCCTCCATTTTCACAAAAACATGCATCAACCTCCAAAATCACGCCACCCTTCCACTCTTCACGCAAGATAGCTTACACAAATCTAAAGACGTAGCCTTTATTGACTAATAGCTAACCTCCATCATTGACACTACACTCTCTAAGCAAGCAGCCTATAGCATGGACATTAAATGGAGAGAAGACAAAAGAATATTACGTTGAAGAGGTTGGCATAGAAAGTGAAGAAAAAGACTTGATTAAACATTGTTTATAGGTGTGAAGTTGGTGGCTAGAAGAAAATGTTGGCAGCTTGTGGCATTAAAAGAAAAAAAACAAAACGTTATGTGAAAAAGAAAGACGTGCATGCATAGGCTGGAAGCATAAGGCAAGGAGGAGCTGGCTATAGTGAAGCGAAAAAAGTGGGAGAGTGTGTACTGAAGGAGAGTGCGTGGACCACACAAAGAAAACTGAAAAGAAGGCTGGAGTTATGGCAAGAGGAGAGAACATTTTGGCTGAAAAACAAGCAGCTAGAGGAGTTTTAAAAACATGTAGCAGTTGGAGAGTAAAACAACGTGAGCCGCTGATGAGTGGAGAATAAAGAAAGGGGGAACTCTTGGTGGTGTTAAAAAATCTCGTTATAAGCCCTTACTCAACATTAAAACAAATTCACGTGGCAACTGTTGGTGAGTGGAGGAAAAACGTTGCTATTGGGCTTGAAATAAGACGTGAGCAACTGAGAAGAAACACATTGCTGATTGGTGGAGATAAAACAAAGGTAAGCTAGTGGTGGCTAACGTTACACCACTTAGGAGGACAGCTGTGGAGAGGAGAAGGCATTAACCTAATGGAGACTCCTACGTAGCTGCTGGTGGAAGTGAAGACACGTTGAAGGAGATAAGGATTGAACAACCATTCACTCAATATTGGCAACGCAACAAGTTTTTGGTGTCGTTGTCGAGGAATAGATTCCTTATTGCGAGTCATTAGATTAGATGGTATTAATTGTCTCAGATTTAATCCTGGCTTCATTGTTTATTTGCATATTTTAGTTGTTTGTTTGATTGCTTTATGTCGGTGAGCTTTTTTTCATTCATAGCTCTGTTATTATTTAATTTTTATTTATTCTATTCTGTTTATGCTCACTCCTAGTCAAAAGCCCCAGAATTTGCTATTAGCTACTGAAATTGAAAAAACTACCCGCAGGTTGCATAAGGAAACCAGATTGGCTCGGAGTAGTAATACAGTAGAAAGGACTAGAGAAGAGCAATTCGTAGAGATGGAACAGCACAAAGAGAGGTTGATGCCACATATTGAAGAGAAAAGGGAGTTAACTATGATGGATTTGACTATGGATACAACAATAGACCCATGCCTCCCATTATAAGTATACCGCCCCCTTACCGCATGGTACACACCGGGATTGTCATGAACATGCATTGTACACATTTCACTTCCTGTATGTGCATTATTATACACTTCTAATTGTATTATTTGTGATATGTGTATCTTAATTGTTATGGAGGAACAACTAGAACGTCAACCGACAGACGTTGCCGGGACTTCTAGGCACTAGATTCGGAAGCAGTTGGTGAGTAACCTAGACGGATTCTCTCAATTATTGTTTGCTTATGCTTATGTATATATATTGAATAATGGTGGATTGTGATTTGCTTGCGGATTCCAGACAGAAGGTCCGATGACTGTGTATTAGGGAGTTATGATATTGAAGTGCTACTTATTTGTGAATATGAGACCTACGTGCTTGTGATGTGATTTATTACGGCATATGCATACGTGCTTATGATGTGATTGATTGTGGTATATGCATTTCATTCATGAATGCATAATTAGATAATGACAGTTGTGACCAGAGCAGCCACCGATTAGAGCTTAAAACTCAACCAGTGAATTTGAGCCTCGAGCTCAACAGTGATTTATAGCCTTAGGCTCAATGCTTTATGAACCCTATATGGGACAGTTCAGGCACTCGGTCACAAAACTGTAATAATTGAAAAAGTTCCACATGAGCATTTCATATACATCTTGTTGAATGTATTTAATTGAATGAAAAGCATAATTTCTATGCTTAAGTGAAAGTGTGTTACTTATGCTAAATGTGAAATTGTGATATAATTTGTGATATGAATTGACGTGTTGCATGAATTGAGTGAACTATCGATGATGGTTACCTCATTAAGTTCGCAAAACTCACCAAAATTGCAACGTTATTTTTCAGGACCGAGAGTAGACTCCTAGCTTCAGAGAGACTTTTCCAACCGTGTAGATTGTGTCTGGCAAGAGAATTCATGGCTCAAAGGTCGGTCAGCTGGGACTTTTGGATGACTTAGATAGATTTGCTACTTTTTCCTCTTTTATGTTGTGTTTTTGTATTAGATTTATGCTTGATGTACAGATAGTAAAAGATGAACGACGTGTAAACTTTTGATTTTAATGAAATGAAATGAGGGAAATGTTGATTTCAAAAATATTGTGATTTCCTATTGATGCTTTATAAGTGAAAAATGATATGATGCCATGTGAAGTAAAGTAGTGATCCAACGTAGCTCACCCTTATCGTAGGATATGTACCGGAATGACCTGCGGGTGTCCCGGTGTGTACCCTATGGTAAGGGGCGCTACATTTAGGTGGTATCAAAGCATGGTTGGCATCTGTTGGGACATATAGCATGTTAGGCATGAGTTATTTTGAGAAATACGGGAAAGTGATTGAAATTATTATTTATTATAGGTCATCCATCCTAGGTGATCAAGTTGATCAACCAACTGACCAAGGATAAGTCGGAGTCAGTAGGGAGTCCTCGGTGCCTCGATCTGAGGAATTGCCTCCTAGAGTTCCCAAGAGAAGGGAGAGGAGGTATGATAGGCTGGTAAGCATAGAGCTGTGGACTTCTATAGCAGCACAGACCCTGCTGAGGCCGAGGGATGGTTTGAGAGGACAGAGAGAGTCTTTGATCAGATAGACTGCAAGCATGATGAGAGGTTTGATTATGCAGTGTCTCTATTGCAAGGCCCATCATACCAGTGGTGGAAGACTATAACGGGCAGTAATACCAAGCCCTGCCAATTGAAGTGGGAAGACTTTTTTAGGGTCTTCAGAGACAATTATATGCCCAAGATCTATTTAGATATGAAGATGCAAGAGTTCCTGGAATTGAAGCAAGGTAGGATGTCAGTGGCTAAATATGAGGTGCGGTTTAATGAATTAATGGGTTATGCTACTACTCTAATCCCTAAAGAAGCAAACAAGTGTAGGAGGTTCGAAAATAGACTGAATATGGAAATCCGAACAAGGTTGCGCGATCAGATATGGAAACTTTTATCGAGTTGAGAACTGCTTTAGTTAAAATTGAACAGCTAATGAGGAGGAGACAAGCTGAGACTAGGCAAGGATCCAGGGCAAAGAGACTTAGTGAGAGTCAGGGAAATTCTAGCAGGAGTTTCAGTAAGCGCCATAACAGAACCTTCAGATTATCGGGTGGATCCAGGCAGTCAGGATTTGGGCAGAGACGCAGGTTTTCACAAACTGACAGTGGAAGGAGTACAGGACATACTCAGTTTCCAGTTTGTGAGCACTGTGAGAAGAGGCATGGTGGTGAGTGTTGGAGATTGACGGGAGCTTGCCTCACATGCGGCTCCATGGACCACCAGATCAGAGATTGCCCTGCTATTTTAGGAACTCAGTCTGCTGTCAGTGGGCGATCTGGGAGTAACACTACAGTCCAGCAGAGTAGAGGTGGTAGATCTGGACAAAGAGGCCATGGTAGAGATAGAGGAAGAGCTGAGAGTTCTGTTATGAGGACTGAGGGGCGGAGCAGCCGACCACGGTCCCAGGCCAGGGTCTATGCTATGACTAGGCAGGAGGCCCAAGACTTACCAGATGTGGTAGCAGGTGCACTTCTTATTTATGACTTTGAACCATCTGCACTGTTAGATCTAGGATCTACACACTCCTTTATCGCACCGCATTTGGCATGTAGACTGCATTGTGATAGGGAGCCACTACAGTATAGGTTAGAGGTGAGTACACCTCTAGGTAGTACTACTGTCTTAGGAGAGATCTGCAAGGGGTGCTCGATTAAGATTGAACAAGAAGAGTTAAAGGTAGACCTGATAGTATTACAGTTAAGAGAGATAGATGTGATCTTAGGCATGGATTGGCTCACTGTCCATAGGGCCAGCATAAATTGCTACACCAAGGAGGTAGTATTAGAATCTCCTGATCAACCTAGGGCAGTTTTCAGAGGAGTTAGTCAGGCAGTGCCAGCCCAGATGATCACATTCACGAGTGCACTAAGGTTGATGCAAGGAGGATGTGAGGCTTATTTGGCCCACATCATTAATACAAGAGCTGAGCAGAGGATTCAGGACATTCCCGTAGTTAGGGAATTTCTAGATGTGTTTCTCGATGACCTACCTGGTTTACCACCAGATCGGGAAACGGAGTTCACGATCGATCTATTTCCAGGAGCTGCTCCTATATCTATTCCTCCATATAGGATGACACCTGTGGAACTGAAGGAGTTGAAGACTCAGCTGCAGGAGATACTGGAAAAGGGTTTTATTAGACCCAGCTTTTCACCTTGGGGAGCTCCAGTGTTGTTTGTGAACAAGAAGGATGGGACTTTGACATTGTGCATCAATTATAGACAGTTGAATCGTGTGACAGTGACGAATAAGTACCCACTGCCTAGAATTGATGATTTATTTGATCAGTTGCAAGGGGTTCAGGTGTTTACTAAATTGGACTTGAGGTCAGGGTATTATCAGTTGAAGATAGCTGAGGCTGATGTACCTAAGAGTGCATTCCAGAGCAGGTATGGGCATTTTGAGTTTTTAGTGATGCCGTTTGGGCTGACTAATGCCCCGGCAGCTTTTATGGCCTTGATGAATAAGGTGTTTTGGCCCTACCTCGATCAATTTGTAATTGTGTTTATTGATGATATCTTGGTGTATTCGAAGAGAAAACAGGAGCATGTTGAACATCTGAGGGTTACTTTGCAAATTATGAGGGAGAAGCAGTTGTATGCCAAATTCAGTAAGTGTGAATTTTGGTTAGATCAGGTTGTGTTTTTGGGACATATAGTGACTGGAGATGGTATTCAGGTAGATCCGAAGAAGATAGAAGCAGTGATGTAGTGGGAATCTCCAAGAAATGTGTCGGAAATCCGAAGCTTCCTAGGATTGGCCGGATATTACTGGAGGTTTGTCGAGGGGTTTTCCCTAATCTCAGCCCCTCTGAAAAAACTTCTGAAGAAGAATGTAGTGTTCAGATGGACTGAGGAGTGTCAGAAGAGCTTTGAGGAGTTGAAACATCGGTTGACTACTACACCGGTGTTGATTATTCCATCAAGGAGTGGAGGTTATGTGGTGTATAACGATGCATCGCATCAAGGATTGGGATGTGTACTGATGAAGCATCGCAAGGTGATCGCCTATGCATCGAGACAATTAAGATCTCGCGAGATAAATTATCCAGTACATGATTTAGAGCTAGCTGTAATTGTCTTTGCTCTGAAAATTTGGAGACATTATTTTTATGGTGAGACTTTCCAGATATTTACTTATCATAAGAGTCTGAGATATTTGCTGAGTCAGAGGGAGTTGAAGTCTGAGATATTTGCTGAGTCAGAGGGAGTTGAACTTGAGGTAGAAGAGATGGATTGAGTTGCTGAAAGATTATGATTGCACTATTGAGTAGCACCCAGGGAAAGCTAATGTGGTGGCAGATGCTTTGAGCAGGAAGTCTCACATCAGTGCAGCTCAGATTCAGTTATTGAGGTTACCTAATTTGATATATTTGAGAGCTCTAAATATGGAATTAAATCTGGAGCAAGATAGGGCTTTGATTGCCACATTGAAACTTAGACCGATGCTACATAACAGAATCAAGAAAGTCCAAGGCAAAGATCCTAATATGATGAAGCTTATGGAGAAAGTTAAGACAAATCCGAATTCTGAGTTTGAATTGAGGGATGAGACATTATGGTTGAGACAGAGGCTATGTGTGCCTAATGTGGATGATCTGAGGAAGGAGATTCTGAAGGAAGCTCATATGGTCGCCTATGCTATGCATCCTAGTACTACCAAGATGTATAACACACTAAAGCAGCATTTTTGGTGGCCTAA
Organism: Erythroxylum brevipes; assembly: GCA_027479065.1. Classification (NCBI taxonomy): domain Eukaryota; kingdom Viridiplantae; phylum Streptophyta; class Magnoliopsida; order Malpighiales; family Erythroxylaceae; genus Erythroxylum; species Erythroxylum brevipes. The sequence continues at coordinate 46,518,744 of JANIHY010000006.1, read as the reverse complement.
AATGAAGAAACATGTGGAAGAGTATGTATCTAGGTGTATGACGTGCCAACAAGTTAAAGCTGAGCACCAGGCTCCAGTAGGGAAACTCCATTCGTTGCCTATTCTAGAGTGGAAATGGGAACGAATCACTATGAATTTCATCATGGGATTGCCCAAAACTCTGAGGCAACAGGATGCTATATGGGTCGTAGTGGACCGGTTAACTAAATCAACCCATTTCTTGCTAATGAGAGAGAATAACGCACCTGATCAATTGGCCCAGAAGTATGTGAATGAGGTAGTGAGACTGTATGGGGTTCCAGTCTCTATAGTATAAGACAAGGATCTCCGATTTACTTCGAGATTTTGAAAGAGTTTGCAGTCTACTATGGGTACTAAGTTGAACTTCAGTACAGCATTTCATCCTCAGACAGATGGACAGAGTGAGAGGACAATCAAGACGGTTGAGGATATGCTTAGAGCTTGTGTATTGGAGTTTAGAGGAGCCTAGGATCAGTATATAACTTTGATTGAGTTTGCCTATAACAATCATTATCACAATAGTATCAGAATGGCACCATACGAGGCATTGTATGGAAGAAAGTGTCAATCACCTCTGTATTGGGATAAAGAGGGTTTGAGAATGGTTGAAGGCCCAGAGTTGATACAGGATACAATGGATAAAGTGAAGTTTATCAGGAGCTGAATTAAAGCGGTTCAAGATTGATAGAAGAGTTATGTGGATCAGCATCGATGGGATATGGAGTACAATGTAGGAGACAGAGTTTTCTTAAGAGTGTCACTGTTGAGAGGAGTATTGAGATTCGGTAAAAAGAGCAAGTTGAGCCCTAGATTCATTGGTCCTTATAAGATCATTGAGAGGATAGGACATTTGGCCTATAAGCTGGCTTTACCGTGTTGGGACCCGTTTCCGGAACCCAACTCATAACGAACGAATCACAGCTTAACTAAAGTCGCTTCATATATTTTTTTTTTCAATTTCAATTACACAACATTCAGGGTAGTTCAAATTTCCAATTTGAAATTCGGCAATTCCTCAATTCATTAAATCTTTCATAATCAAAACATATCAATTAATTTATCAAAATCATATTATTCCTTTTCTTTTGCCAAATGACACTTAATACCCTTAATTTATCAAAAATTGGGCAGCACCTCCTCTAAAATCTCACT
>JANIHY010000006.1:46331197-46341752 GCA_027479065.1 Erythroxylum brevipes | reverse complement strand
TCACCAACTTTGATGTGGCTAACATTACAACCAACTTCTTTTACAATTCCCACGATCTCATGTCTGTAAACAGATAAGCATACTGGTATAAGTTTATATTCATGGTAATTGATTAGTAGAGGTTTAATGTGATCAGGATCATACCCAGGCACCAAAGGGTATTTAGAATCTCCAAGCTGATTCCTGCTCCAAAGAACATCCCCATAGCAGACTCCACAATGAGTAATTTTCAGTGAAACATCATCTTTGCCCACAGCTCTGCATAGATTTCCAAGATTAGTAGGCAGCATATCAATATAGTTTAGGCTACGAACTGATCACTGGGAAAACATCAAGTTATTGGGTAGATTATTCAAGAATCAAAGTCGATTTAGTTTATAAAAGGAAGATATTAACGAACTTCTATGAAATGGTTTCACAGGACTTAGCCAATTTATTATTCTATAAGATTTTAGGGAGTTAAAACAATTTATCATCAACTTGAACAACTGCATAAAACTGCAATCTGAACAGTTTGAATGAAAATGTCAATGATTATAAGAGTTTAAGATAAGATAAAATTCTTTCTACTGTTTCTCCTTTATCACCACAACGAATTCCATGTTTGTTGAAACAAGAAAAGGGAATGAATCAGCTGTAAAGTGCCAATATCCTTTCAGGGCAATGCAAAAGAAGATTGTTCAGATAGCAATCAGTAGGTGAAAAACACTCCTGAGAACTCCTGCTCTTCCTCTAATTAACTCCTGCTCTTCCTAAGTAATACATTTCAGGTTAGTCAAAGTCACTCAGCAACCTCAAACAAGAATCAGAATGATCACCCCTTGCAGTTCCTTGTTGTGATTACCAACCCTCCATGATTATAGAATTATCTTGACTGGTCATTTTTATTCCTCACTTTCCCTTCCTTTTCCCAATATCCCAGGTTAACTAAGATCTTTGTATGTAAGATTTCATTTCTATTCCTCGTTGTTGATTACAGTGGAGTCCAAAACCAAATCTGGTACAAGTTTCAGAAAATCCTGCATAGAAACTGTACCACTTAACATGGTAAAACATACTGAACAAACCTTCGTGCAAAATTGTAAGGGGATAAAACTCCGGACGGATCTCTGGCTGCCCATGCAAGACAGTTTTCTTTTACAGTCTCAGAACTCATCAAAAGTCAACTGATCAAGTATCATGAATCGGCCATATTAATTCTACAATCAATGATAGTGAGTAAAACCAACTGATAGATGAATGTAAATGTTAAGAATGAAAATCAAACATGCAAAGTTGATATGCGCAAAAGGCACTGTAACATAACAAAGAGAAGAAAAGAGATCCAAAACTCAAGCATAGACAGCACTCCAATCAGGGCACCTGCATTTCAAACTATAAGCAACTAAAAACAGAACTCCCCACATTCCAATAGAAGAAGAAATCAGAATAAACTATTTCAGATCAGTCCATTACATATCCAGGCCATTGATTGGAAATGTCAGACCTATTAGATTCCATCATCTATTAGTGGTGTCCCTAGCGTCATCTGCTGGTTTCAAAGATCTCCCCATTATCTTCCAACAGCAAAGTGGATAATCACATGTGTGGTCGGTGGGCAATAAGGAAGTTAAACAATCACATTCGACTCAACCACGTCACTGCTCTGCTAATCAAAAATCGACGTCATTACTCTGCTAACCAAACAACCACGTAATGGCTTCGCTCATCAACTTCAATGTAACATCGAACAAGTTCACCAGTCCAGTTTTATCTGATTTCGTTTCCTTTTTATTTTCTTTAATATCTTTGGTTATTCTATCGATACAATAAAAATTTATGCTTTTTAATAGTTCACGATCTGATCATGGTTTCTTGTCTCATGACAGGCAGGAATCTGATCACTGTTTTTGCCCACTCAACGTTTACTGAAAGTACTGATTTCTGTGGGAGGAGGGTATCTGATTTGTCTAATGGAAAATGGTTTAGAATTGACCTTTTCCTTCTCACAAGAACTTCCGTTACAATTTGAACTTCCCTTGCGATTACAATTTGAACTTCCCTTACAATTTGTTTGTGAGAAATGTCTATCGGGAATTAATTCAAATTTTAGAATTATTTAATTTTTTAAAAAATAAATATGAGATTATCTTAAAAGTTAGTTTGATTTATGTTACATGTTTAACAAGGTTATTTAGTTGTCAAAGTCTTTAGGAAGTTAGTAAGTTGTTGAGTCATGGTAGTAGTAGTGGGTAGTTTTTATTAATGCTTTTGTGACTCATGTTGTCCACTATGTGTAAGCCTTATATAAGGCCTTGTTCTGATGATTTAATTGATGTGTGTGAGTTAATATCATTTTCTTTTATCTCATTGTTCTCATCTTCTCTGCTCACTCTTCTTTTTATCGTTTATGTTATAAAATTCCAACATGGTATCAGAGCTATATATCCTTGAGGGTCCTATGAGGGACTAATGTTTTGTAAGTTCAAGAGAAAAAAATGGCAATGAGAAATCAAGAAAATGAAAAGACGGTGGAAGGCCTATCTAGTGGTTGAAGAAGACTCTTTTTTGAATTAGTTGACAGAAAGTGCTCAATAATGGTAAGAAGATGAGAAAGTGCATCATACAAATTTGAAGACAGTGATGAGAAAGTGCATCATACAAATTTGATGACAGTGGTGAGAAGTGCATGAAGATGTGTTTGGAGAGACATGCATCAATATTTACAGGTTGATGAAAAGGGCATCAACGGGAATTTGGTGAAGAGAGGTGCTTCACATAATATTTTGAAGATTAGGAGAGATATGCTCCATCTAAAAAATTTGAATTAAGAGGGAATGTTGGGAATTAATTCAAATTTTAGAATTGTTTAAATTCTTTTATAATAGATCTTAGATTATCTTAAGAATTAGTTTGATTTATTTCACATGTTTAACAAGATTATTTAGTTGTCAAAATCTTTAGGAAGTTAGTAAGTTGTTGATTCATGGTAGTAGTAGTGGTTAGTTTTTATTAATGCTTTTGTGACCCATGTTGTCCATTATGCGTAAGCCTTATATAAGGCCTTATTCTGATGATTTAATGATGTGTGTGAGTTAATATCATTTCCTTTTATCTCATTGTTCTCATCTTCTCTGCTCACTCTTCTTTTTATCGTTTATGTTCTAAAATTTCAACATGGTATCAGAGCCATAGATCCTTGAGGGACCTATGAGGGATTAATGTTTTGTAAGTTCAAGAGAAAAAAGGGCAATGAGAAATCAAGAAAATGAAAAGACGGTGGAAGGAGCCTATCTAGAAAAGGTTGAAATGGCTGCTGAAGAATCTTTTTTGAATTAGTTGAGAGAAAGTGCTCAACAATGATAAGATAATGAGAAAGTGCATCAACAATAGTAAGATGATGAGAAAGTGTATCATAGATGATGAGAAAGTGCATCATATAATGAAGAAATTCTTTTTTAGATTTATTGGTGAGATGTCCACCAAGATGGTTTTGGAGAGACGTGCTCCAATGATTATATGTTGGTGAGAAAGGCATCAATGAGAAATTGGTAAAGAGAAGTGCTTCACATAATCATTGCAGGTTGATGAGAAGTGCATCAATAGGTGAAGAGAAGTGCTTCACAGAATATTCTGAAAATGGGGAGAAGTGCTCCATTCAAAAAAAAATTGAATTAAGAGGGAATGTTGGAAATAAATTCAAATTTTTAGAGTTGTTTAAATTTCTTTAGAATAGGTCTTAGATTATCTTAGAATAAATCTTAGATTATATCCAATCTTATCTTATAAGCTAGATTTGGTGGCTGAAAATTTTATTTTTAGTTCTTTGTATTTTGCCTATATAAGGCAATCAAGTTTAATAATAAATATATGGGAGTGTTAATTATTGTTTAAACTTTTGTTATCTCATCTCTTTATCTTCTCTTCTTTTCTTCAAAATTTCAACACAAACCGATACTACTGTTGAAACAACTATTAAAATTAATGATATTAAAAATAGAAACTCTTATAGAAGATAAATATCAACAAATAAAGACAATAAAACATGGACTAGAGATAGTTAAATAAAAAATAAAACAGAATTACTCTAATTATCCTCTACAGTTTTGAGATAAAAATTAGAAATGGTTGATAAATAAAAGTTATTAAAGTTACTTCCATAAGATACAATCCGAAAGATCAAAAAGAATTCAAGAAACAACTTCTAGAGTTAGAAAACCTTAATATTATTATACCTAGCAAATCTCCATATTCTTCTCTTGCCGAGATACTTAGAAATAAAACAAAGATGGTAGTAAATTATAAATAATTAAATGATAATAATGTATTTGATGGATATTTTTTACCTCATAAGGAAACTTTGATAAACCTAACTAGAGGGAAAATGGATTTGATTGCAAAAGTGGATTTTGATAGAAAAAAATGCATATAGGATTCCTTATGTTGTATTTTCTACCCCAATATTTAAAGAATATTTTGCTAATAAAGTATATCATCTTATATATCTTTTGTACACAGGTTTAGAAGGCAAATTATTGAGAATAAATGCTTAATTTAGAAAAAATGTTGGAAACTAATTTTCTTGAACAAGTTCAACCATATAGGATAACTCAATATGGGATACAGTTAACCTATAATAATAAAATCATTTATATCCTAGATATTGACTAGCCCAAATAGCATATATATTCCTATTAGAATTACCTATAAAGAATATAAAGCTGAATATTTTGAAGCATAAATAGATAGTGATGTAGGATCTTGCTTATATAAAGTAACTTATTTTCCTTCCCAGTATCATGAAACCCTAAAACGTATCAGAGGATTAGATATTTCCGATCATCGAATACATTTATCATCCGGCATCCAACGATCCCGAATTCTTTTAGGATGATTCTTGGTTAAATGTCCACCTTTTTATTTCCATGATTCTGGGACTAAAAATCTTCTTGGAAATAACTTTCTTCAGTTGTTCCACAAAATTTTATTTGATACTCGTAAGCAACAAATACACTTTATAACATCTTGTAGCCATTGGACAGTTGTCATAAACTCAATCGATTCCCTTGATAACATTATTGCTTCTTTATTTGATGAAATTATTGATATTATGGCCAATACAGAAGATATCCATGATGAAGATCTTTTTGGTAATAAAAAATAATAAATTTTTTTATAACTTTTAAATACTACCAATAATTTCTTTTTATTAATATGATATCGTTGCTGGGTATCTATAAACTTTCTAGAAGTATACCCATATAGTGATTCATTAATTTTCGTATGATCATCATTATAATCTATCTTCTCCACCCCATACATGGTCAGGAGCATCGGATTCAACAATTAAATCATCGTTATCAGAAGGTAACGAAAGTTTAAGAAAAGTAGTGCACATAATTTTAATTTTCTTTATATGTTATATCAAATAAGGTGAGAATAATTTTGGAAATGAGAATACCCCCTGATCATAGATAAATGGAAAATTTTGTACCACCCTATTCTAAAACTTATATGATATCTTATGCCCTGTCCAATACACATCATACAGAATATGTATCTTAGACTTGATTATAAATATGGTAATAATAGTCTAAAAAATACAATTGGATCAATTGATTTCACACATAATACATAATTGCTTCTTTGTCATCTTTGTACAAAAGATTATACTCATCAATTTATATCAAATATTTTGTACTAATAATAAAAATACATATAATAAATAAAAATGTTATACACTATTATTAGCAAAATAATTATTAAATATTTGTAATTAGCTATATTAATCTAAATAAACTATAAACTATTTAAATTGATTAAAAAGATTAATTATAATGTATTTGAAAAAAAAAGTAATAGTCCCCAATTTATAATGGAGAGAGATTGAATAGACTATTGTAAAAAGAAGGGAAATGATAAAGGGCTATTCAAAGGAGAGAAAAGTAATTACATGTGCTGAAATATACATACACACATATACATATAAATATACGTATACATATGCATATATATATATAGATACACACACACACACACACATATATATATATATGTGTGTGTGTATATCTATATACGTATGTGTGCCTATGCATATATATAGATATATATATATATATTTATATGTGTGTGTGTGTATGTACATGTATATATATATATACATATGTACATGTATATATAAATATATGTACATATGCATTGTTACTTCAGAAAGACCCACTATATATATATGTGTGTAAGGTCTTTCTGAAGCAACAAACTGGATTTTCGCCAAATGGCCAAGAAGGATAATAATAGTCAAGCTAATTTCTCCAATACAATCAAACCGTTTGTCTATACAACACATCATACTCTGCCATAAAGATGCTGGCGTTCAAGGCAAAAAGTTGAAAAGAAAAACAAATCAATGGTGTACTTGGAACCGACCAAAATGGGGAAAATTTTGCCCCCAGCCCAAGCGCAAATGTTGTCAAAAGAATACATGTAGACCAAAGACGGGCGTGCCCGTACTACCCCAAAATCACATCAGCCTCTTGCACATTCTCAGTCATAAGCCTCTTCCCAATCATCAACCACATCAGACAATTCTGCATCATTTGAAACTGCAGTTTGCTGTCCGGATAAGAGAGAAATACTTGCAGTTGACTCCAATCCTGAAGTAGTCTCTACCTGTTTTGAAGCATCATCAATCCCCACAGAAGCAACGGCTGAACTTGGAGCAGTTTCAGAATCCAGGACACTCCATCGGTTGATAGAGGCCAAGACAGGAGTTTCTTTTCCTTTCCATGCAGAAGGCTGTACATCTGCAGAACCAGACCATTCTTCAGCACCCCATGATTCTTCTCTCCAACCCGGCTCCTGAACTACAGCCTTCTTCCACGGGTTGCCCTTCAGAGTGGCCACTGCTCCTCCATCTTTCCCAGTCATAGCCACTCCCCAGGCATTAGTAGCTGTTGTTGCCCCACCATTTTGAGGAACCACTACAGCTCCTTGATATAGTGATCCATGATCTAACCTCCTCAAAGCTGTAGCTGCACGAGCTGGATCATTGAATACAGCCAATGCATTCTTATCATTCAACCACACTAGCTCACATTCCCCGCCAAACCTCAGTACTAATGAACTTATATTAGACTCTCTGGGCAGATCTATAAAAGACACAACAAGCCTAGGATCCATGTCCACTAAGGAATCAAAAGGTGGTGGATGTGGAGCAGTTAAAGTGGTGGTGCCCTTTACTCCAATCACACGAGATGGTGGTTTTGATTTTGGAGTAACATGAACAACAACAAAACGTTTGGGCTCCCACCCGGCAGCATAAACTGCAAGCTTCCACCTTTCCGCTATTACCATAACAGCATCTCTCTTATCTTTCAACATAGGACAGAAAACATGGATCTTAAGTGCAGTGGTGCTGCTTCTGTTCTTGTTAAGTACCAAGTACTTGCACCTCTCCTCCACGGCAAGCACCCACTTTGGATCACGCCTATAGAGGTCTGCAAGCAATTCTGTGACTGCAGAATTCTCTCCAAAATGGAGAGCTTCCAAATTCAGATGAGTGATATCAAAAGCATCAGCTAGAACTCTTTTACGCTCCAACTTAGCACATTCATCATCACAAACAAGCTTCCTCAGACCAAGTGGAATCTTCTTGGCACTTGAATCCACAGGTTGAAGAGGCACTGGCAATTTCTGAATGATGGAAGCTTCAAAAACACCATCAGCATTATAACTACCGTTGTTCCCTCCAGCATCACAAGGAACGGCTGCTGTTATCCTGCCACAAGAGCAGGTGATAGTTACAGGGAACTCACATCTTACATCAGGACACGGAGAAGATGGGTGACAAAGAGAGATGCAAGTATGCCTACAATCTCTCCTAGGAGCACTACATGTCTGCCCACAAGAAGCTCTGGCAGCTGTTTCACTTCCACATGAGATGTCACAAGGCGGTGGATGACAAGTTCTGGCACATGCATGCAACCCACACTGCCTAGTTTTACCGCAGAGTTTGTTACATCTGATATCTTTTGATCCACAAGGAATGTTCCCAAGAACTACATGCCCACCAACGCACTCTTTTGCCACAGGCACTGAACATGGTGGGCAATCACCAAAGTGGCAACTATGAGAAGGAGCATGGCCACAAGGCTGAGGAACAGAGCAGGGTAGCTGACACGATGGAGGAGGAGTACCACAAGGTAAAGGCGGAGGAATTGAAGTTCTTCCACATGCACAGCTCAAATCAGTGAATATTGTCTCAAGGCATGGAGGGCAGTGGCCACTGTGACACAGAGATTCACAAGAATGCTGTCCACACTGTAGTTTCTTCCCACAGGTCGTTTGACAAAAATGTGGATCCCAATTGGCAGATAAAGTGTTCTTTGAATTCGAAAGAGGACAGCACCTCTCACTACACCTATGCCTTCCACAATTCTTCTTCCGTCCACAAGCTCTGTCACACATAAATTTCTCATCCTCTATACTCGTTTTATAGCATTCTACATTTCTGGATGTTGATCCACAACGACATTTTTGATTGACGAGAATCAAACAGGGAGGGCACTCACCAGCATGGCACACCTCCTTACAATGATGAATTCCACACTGAAGAGACTTTTCACAGATTTTTGTACAACTTGGAATTGGATCCAAGCAACTCTTCCGATCTTCCTGCAACATTGTTTTCCCACAATAGCAGGATGTTACCCTGCCTGGCATTAAGACACAATCCCCACAAGGTCCAGGATGGCAAGTTTCACTGCAGAAATGATTGCCACAATCCAACATCCTTCCACATGTTGTGTTGCAACAAAATACACCTTCTTCAGCTTTGACTTCTCCCTTCAAAACCATGGCTCCACATAGAACAACCTCCACATTTTTCTTGCAGAAACAGGATGCATTGACCAGAACCCGACATGGATCACAAGGACCTACATGGCAAATGCGTTCACATTGATGCCGCCCACATTCCAGAAGCTTATCACATCGTTGACCACAAGTAAGAACAGATTTGCGATCAGAGCATCTTGTTGTGATTACCTTTTTCCCACAAGGGCATAATCGCGGGGGAGCAAAAGACTTACAAGGTGGACATGGACCAGGGTGGCACTGCAACACACAAACATGGGGACAGAGATCATCCTTATTCCCACCCATACTAGCAATCTCCCTCTCAAGCGGCTTTCCACATGGTTCTCCACATGAATGCGGGGTCAAGTACAAATCTGAAGGTGGGTCAGTCCGTTTACCACAAAAGCAAAGATAACGAATATCCTTCAAAGAAACAAGCTGCACAGATTGACAACCTGGGCACCTCCAATTAAAGCCCTGATTCTTCTCGGCTGACAAGTCAACACTAGTAGGAGCACGAGCCCATTTTTTGATACAATTCAGATGGAAGATGGAATAACAGCTAGAACAAGACCAAATGGAGGCAGACCTTCTGACCATATCATAACAGATCATACACTCAACAGCACCCTTAGCAAGTTTGTCTTGAATTTCTTGGACGAGTTGGGGCAAATTCTGGTCCTTGGAAACCTTGACCTCATGATTGTCACTCCTGTCTCTTCCTCTCTCCCGCTCCCTGCGGTGGTGATTCACAGGGCGTCCGTTATGGGGCAAGTAAGCATTGTTGTTATTACTCGTTCCAGGGCTAGGAGCAGATGGAGAGATGGTGCTAGAATTAGGATCAGAATTGCGGGTTGAGGGTTGAACTGAGCTTCTTGGAACCCACGCCTGGCGGGCAGCGGTATAAGGATGTCGAGGCCTACTCCTTGAATCATTGCGAGCTTGAAAGCTCATATTCTGTGCAAATGAAGATCAAAGTTGACCATAATCAGACACCACCCTTCCAATTCGTTTGATAACGTATCAAAAACAAGAAATGGAAAAAGGAAAAGCTTTTCGCCTTAGAATTCATCGAAAGAAGAAAAGAAAACGTAATTTTTTAGAAGAAAAGAAAACCCTAATCTCGAACCGTAGGAGTTTCCCACGTATCTTGAATCACGGCGACGAGAAGAAAAGTGAAATAAAGAATTCAGAGAGAGAAATCAAAACTTATTAAGAAAATTGACGAAACGATAGCCCTAATATGTATGAAAAGAAGTCTAAAAACCAAACCAATCATCATCTTCAGTCAATGAAATCAAAAAAAAGAGACATAGAAAGTATGAAGAAAGTACATGATGTATGAGGAGCGCAAACGAATTGCACAACACAAATTTCTTCCTCTTCTTCTTTAGAGTCGGTGCGCTTCGTTGATATTCCGAACGCTGATTTTACCCCGAAACGAGAATTGCAATGGAACGAAAATATAGAGAGAGCACCGTGGGGATGGGGTCCACGTCCAACCCGAGTTTTTCTTTTCTTTTTAATTTGTTGGATTTTGGCTTAATAAGTGTTTGTTTCTGTTTTTATTTTTAGTTTTCTGTTTTTGTTTTCAAATTCGGTAAAAAATATTGTTTGTTTGAGTTTTTAGTTTTTGTTTTTGATTTTGGTTTCTTCCGGTTTTCAAAAATTATGAAAACCATAAAAAGTGGTTTTTGTTTCCTGTTTTTTTTTTCATAAT
>JANIHY010000006.1:46025868-46035918 GCA_027479065.1 Erythroxylum brevipes | reverse complement strand
GCACTACTCTAACAATCTAACGATACTGTACACGCATAAGTCGACTTACACTGGTGAACAAGGTGACTTATCAGTACCGAGCAAGCATAAGTCGACTTACACATGGTACAAGTCGACTTACCACTTACAGGTAATGATATATAAGTTGCAAAACTTATGAAATGAGAATCATTCTTAACCATTGAAAAAATCAGAACGAAAGAAGACGAGAGGAAATAAAAGCTTTTAACGAAATCGACATCTAACGAAACAACAAGCATGGATACAAGTACGTGCAAAATAATTGTCGATCCATAAATAATTTACAAATACTTCCCTTTCTTTTTCAATCCAAAACTTTGAAAATGTCAAAAAGGAACAAGTTGATATGGAAGTGGGGAGGATAACGATGACTAGTTGATGTCCTAAAGAAAAACGCTATGCTTGCGAAGTCAGTCAACTTGTCCGCTTTAGCAGAAGAACAATGTAGCGATGGAATTCTGAAAATCCAGAGTATCCATGACCAATCATTTTCCTTTTATCAGAAATATCACTTAAAACAGCCTTTATCGTACTCATCCTTTTAGCAGCGTTCTATTTCCAACCACAAACATTTTAGAGAGATGGTTTCGTGACTTTGTTCCATGATACCTGATCATTTACTCGGCCAAAAGTGTTTAGCCGGTACACGAGGGTTGTCGTACATACATGTATACATGTATGTGTTTGCTTTCCATAAATGATATTAATTCCCAAACGTTATTAGCTATGGTGTGTGTATCTACCAAATCCTTCGACGTGAACTAGACGTGATCCACGTTAGGTTTTGGTCGGGTCTTTTTAAATCCCAAATATAAAATATACATAAACCTAATCCTATTTGTTTTTAGACCTTTATCGGTTTAAAATTAAATCACAAAACTTGAATCAAAGTTAGGTTCGATCAAATTTGACATGAGCATGTTAAGAGTTTTAATGGATCCTGTTTAGTTTGAATACGTTAGCTTATACCACCTATTTTTCACGCAGGCCATCACACCGTCAAACTTGAATGACTAATTTCATTTCTGATAAACACTCTTCATGGGATTCTATAACCACCATACATGTAAAAATATATGCATGCGTGATTTAATTTCTGTAAAAGGAAGATATGGTAATAGTTTGGGACCATGGGACCATGGGACCACTTGTCATTTGGAAATTTATATAGAATATGTAGATACTACTCAAGAATTGTAGGAAGATCGGAATTGTTATGTAGCCCTTTGCACGGGTCTATATATCGGAATTGTGTGTAAAAACAAATTCATTAGTTAATAAACAGATCCTAATTAACATAAAAACAGTAAAAGTCTATCAGACGATAAAGCCCTTTAAACGATAAGAGCCTGTTAAGTGATAGGGGTTTTTTGTGGGATAAGATTCTACTTAAACGAAATGAACATACTGAATGATAAAACCTGTTAAAATAATTTGAAATAAAAGGCGCATGTTAAAACTGAAAGGAACGTTTGCAAGTTGAAAACAAAAGGAGCTTCTTATAAAAATGAAATAGCCTCTTATTAAAAAGAACACACACACAATATAACGGAGAAATTTAAAAGTTAAGATAAGAGAGAAAAAGATGCAGTCAATTTATACTAGTTCGGCTTACAACTCAAGCTTATATCCAATTCCCATGTATCCAACTTGAGTGATTCACTATAAAAACCAAGTAATAATTTAACGAGCCTCTTCAAGCTCATGAATACATATTTTTCAAGATTCTCCGATCTTTCACACTCAAAGTATATAACAAGCTTTCTAAAAACTCACAGAAGAATAAAATGTAAAATCAAAAGTAAGTTCTTAAATAACAATTTCTCTCTTGATAGAGTGATTTCACTTTCTAAGTCACAATAAGAATGATATGACTTTTAAAAAGATAGATACTGCTCAAATATTTCGAAAGTTTGTGCATGCTCGTTGCTTCATAATATTGTTGCTCTGTTATAAATAGTCAATTTCTTCAACTAGCTGTTGCTTCATCTTAATTTTGAATTGACTTTGGATTTTCAATATCATCTCTGTTGGAACAAAAATTTCCAGAGTTAATTGTTCGAAAAGGTAAGATCTTCCCAGATGTCAATTGTGTGTAAAAAAATTTCATTAGTTAATAAACAGATCATAGTTAACATAAAAACATTAAAAGTCTGTCAGACGATAAAGCCCTTTAAATGATAAGAGCTTGTTAAGCGAGTTTTTTGTGGGATAGGATCCTGCTTAAACGAAATGAACCTACTGAATGATAAAACCTGTTAAAATAATTTGAAATAGAAGGCACATGTTAAAACTGAAAGGAACTTTTGCAAGTTGAAAACAAAAGGAGCTTCTTGTAAAAGTGAAGGAGCCTCTTATTAAAAAGAACACACACACAATATAATGGAGAAATTTAAAAGTTAAGAAAAAGATGCAGTCAATTTATACTAGTTCGGCTTACAACTCAAGCTTATATCCAATCCCTAAGTATCAAACTTGATTGATTCACTATAAAAACCAAGTAATAATTTAACGAGCCTCTTCAAGCTCACGAATACAAATTTTTCAACATTCTTCGATCTTTCACACTCAAAGTGTATAACAAGCTTTCTAAAAACTCACAGAAGAATAAATTGTAAAATCAAAAGTAAGTTCTTAAATAACAATTTCTCTCTTGATAGAGTAATTTTACTTTCTAAGGCACAATAAGAATGATATGAGTTTTAAAAAGATAGATACTGCTCAAATGTTTCGAAATTTTGTGCATGCTCATTGCTTCATAAATATTGTTGCTCTTCTATAAATAGTCAATTTCTTCAGCTAGTTGTTGCTTCATCTTAATGGATTTTCAATATCATCTCTGTTGGAACAAAAATTTCCAGAGTTAATTGTTCGAAAAGGTAAGATCTTCCCAGATGTTAATAAGGAAAGTTTACTAAGAAGGTTCCTCCAAGAAAGAAAGTAATTTTCCTATGATTTTATTTCCCTTTAAAAAGAAATATAGTTATCTATAGAAGGAAATAAGTCCAATTTAAATTTTGAAATAGTATATAATTATCATCAAAATCATTAAACATAAGCCTTGATGACAAGCAATAACAAATATTTTTTCAAAATTCAAAGTGATAAAGATGATTTTGAAAGATGCTTGTGACTTTTAAATGTTTAGACATTATTAGATAGAGCTCGTCTCTTAAAAAGGGGAACCTATTGTTTATATATAACTTATTTTCATAAGTTCAATAGCATAATTAATCACATATATAAGCGAGGCAGCATTGAAAAATATATCATCATATGTGCATAAATATAAAAATATATATCAACATAATTTTTCATTATCAAAAATAATAAAAGTGTATATAGAGGAAGTGAAACAAAACAAGTTCAAATGGGCCAAGCAGGGAAGGATAACAACAGAGTTAATGAAGGGATTCAAAGATTTTTCTCAGCAAGATTTGCATGTTAAAAAGTTGATTTTGCGTTCTATCTATTTTTTCTCGCATCTGTGCTTAATTAGCTTGAATGTTTTGCAATTGTTGATGGATTTTTGCACTATTTTCATCCTGAAGAGGAGTAGGAGTTTGTTGGTCTAGAGTAGGATTTAAGTTTTCTTCTACTCTTTCATATCTTTTATCTACCCAAACATTATTTTGCAATTTGTATCCAAATTGATAGGGAATTGAAGGGTGAAACTTAGTCGGAGCATACCAATTCATATTTGCAAAAGGGAATCCATAATGGTTGAAAATCTTGATGAGCAATATCCTATAAAGTCGGCAACTAGTGGTATTCTTATGATTTCCCTTATCCACCATAACTCTCAAGATCATATAAATGGAAGATTCATTTTGTTCCCTTTCAGCAAATTATACACCACTTAAGTGTCCAGCAGGTTGCACCTTTCAACTGAGCTACTCCTGGGAAAAATTGAAGTAGTTGAAAGCGATGCAAGGCATTGTGATATTAAGTCTAATTGTTTGTTTCAGGTTTTCTGTCTTAGGTGTTCTCAGCATGAAGGCAGATGGATTTGAAAACTTTGATTAACTCTAGATCATTAACATCCCACTTATGAAAAGGAAAATTAGTTCTCCATATAGGAGCTACTTATAGTATATCCCCTAAGATTTCTTCAGAAATTAAAATTTCACATTCATGCACCCATGAGGCATTGGCTAGCTTTCCATTAATTTCTTCCTTCTTCATGTTCATGTAGAATATCCTAAATAGCTCATAGCATATTGTCTCATCTAATTTCAGAAAATTTTCCTAACCAATGGCAATAAAGTAAGGAGACATGGGTATACCTATGTCATCAAACATTATAAGAGGCAGGATCTACCCAGCAACCACCTTTCTTTTCTTATACTATGTTTTATTATAGACTTTAGATTCCACTTATTCAAACATTCTTTTATGGTATTGATGTCTTTCCTTGCTTGTGTGCAACTATCTTTATTTTCTTTGCCCTTTTTTCTTTGGGAAATATCTCTTGTTAAGGCATCTCTTTTCTATCAATAGTATCTTTAGTTACAAGCACTTTGTCTTCCTTTTTCTAGCTTCTTCTTCCTCTCTTTTTTTCAGCATCTGTGGTTTCTTTTTGTTCAGAACTTTTCTTGACTTGTTTTGTAAGATTTCCTTTGATTTGTAGTCGTCTAATCAACTGTGTAGATTCTTAATTTGAATCATTTTCATTTGTAATCCAGTGCACTTCAGGCACTTCTTCTCTTACGGTTTAGAGGAGAGAGGTTCATAAGAAGTTGGGTTTTTCATTTATCCTTTTAATTTTTTTCTTGTCATTATAGGGGAGTTCGGTGAAGTTTGAGAGAGAAAAATAAGAGGCAATAAGAATGCAAAGAATTAGGGTGCAGAGAGAATAAGTGGTGCAAATGAGAATGACAAAGACGAGAGAAGTTTGTTTAAGGTATACTAAGTGATTCCTGAGCATTGATCTCGTGAAAGGATAAGTAGACATATAAGTCATAAGACGCAGCATAATCAGTTGTGTATCCTTTGACGGATGCGTACGTATAGTTGTCAGACTGCGCACACATTTTTTTAAAAATGAAATGATGCCATTAAGGACTCTCTATTTTATGACAATGTCACTTAGAATTTCAACCCGAGAGAAGCCTTCTACAAAGATCTTTTTCCCTCGCTTCTACTTAGATCTTTTAATCACATAAAAAGCTTGACAAGCTCAGTTAAATTTTGTGGGCTTGATCAATCGTTGTTGGAGGAAAATCACACATTCTTCTTGGGCTAATTTCAGATCATCAGGATGCAATCCTAGATGAGTAGCCTTGGTAGGATTGATGTCTTCATTTTTTTTAAATGCTAAATGGATGAATAAATGAGGATTTTCTTTATAGAAAATAGGGATGTGAGAACTAGGCATGGTTCTCAGGACAATATTTAAATAATTGTTCCATGGGGCTTTGTATGGAGGTAGCACTTGTGTGAGTACAAACACATTTCTAAAATTAGTATAAACACTAAGATTGGCACAGCACTTAATCCTCGTAGGTAGGCTTTGTAATGGAGATGCCTTATAATAGACATTCATACCAATTAGAATATCTAAGCTAGGTAGATGGCTTATAAGAATTTTGGTCCAAACCACACAATTAAGGAAGAAGAGGATCCTTATTTTCTTTTTTTGTGATAAGCCCAATCTTAAAAGAATTTTCATCAATAGGAGTGAAATATTCTTCATAAGATATCCATACTTCAATTGGTAAAATGTTAGGCTTTATAATATTGCGACATGATCCAGTGTCCGTATATTCGATAGCCTTGATCGATTTATCATATTTGTCTTATTGTAGTAATTGGATATGGATGTAAGGTTTAGGAACAGTGAAAGGTTGGAGTCTACCTTCAAACATTTTATTTGTATCATATATAACATGTCATCTTCAATATCGTCAAAAATTGAGGGATGGAAGATTGATATTCATTAGAAGAGTCTAGTGGAAGTGCAAATTGTGTCTCTTCATCCTCACTAAATTGTTCTTCAATGAAATCTTCAATGTTTTTATTATCTTGGATAGGCATGATAGCTTCAATGGAATCCAATAGTTTGACATCCTTTTTTGTCTTATTAGGACATTGACGAGCATAATGTTCTAACTTGTCATAGATAAAACATTGATCTGCCTTCTTTGTTTAAAAATTTCTTCTTTTAAAGAATATGACAAATCGAAGTTGTTTCTTTCGTCTGAACGACTTATGATTTCCTTTATAGGAAATGAGGGATTTGTGAGACTACTTGTAGGAGAACTTTCTATGAAGATGCTTCTTTTTCATGTGACATTCAGTCTTTTTTCTACTTACACTTGAACTTCAAAGAAGGTTTTCTGCAAGCCTTTTTAAACAGGGGATCGCCTTTAATTATGTTTTTGAAAAAATATTTGTTAATCACATAGCTTTTCAAGTGAAGTTAAGGTGAGTTGATATATTTCCCTAAGAGATATATCACTCATACTCTTATTAATGTGACAATGGTCCTTTGTAATTTAGGTTGTAGTTTATCTTGTAGGGAAAACATTAATGTATAACAGAGGTTGGCATCATTGAAGCCATTAAGAAGATAATAGCGTTTCGTCATACATTGGAAATTCTTTTGTAAATCTCGTTTGTTCAGAGAACAACATTTCATCTTAAAATACTCATGCTTGATCTATTTATCAATGAGTTGAAAATCACCAATGAATTCTTTATAAATCACCCCAAGAAGTAATGTAGTGGATATGATTTCTTTGTATTGAAGTCTGTGATAATTGTCTAAACTTTGCTACCATTCTCTTAAAGTGTCAGTGAATTGAGAAGAAAACTTAAATAAAATATCCCTTAATGGATTATTTGATCGATTCATCTGCAAATTTATTCATGCTCCGAATTGATAGAGATGTTCTCTCCACTTTTGGTGGAAGATCATCAAAGATAAACCACGGACCTGAAGTAGGCCTAATTGGTGGTGCTTGTGCTGGTGGTGGTGAGGTTTTGAATGTTTCAATTCCTATTGATTCAGTTTCACCAATATCTGGTTCAACTTCAGTTGGTTCAGGCATAGTCATCATAATCTAAGATAAGATAAGTCAACAAATTGTTCAAACTCTTCTAAAGATAATTCAAGTATCTCAGAAGATTGCTCAAATATGATAGAATGCTCAGATGGGCATTCTTCAAATAGAATAGATACGAGTGCTAGAGTTGTTATGACCTTTGATTGAGGAGCTTTATATTTTCCAATAGATAGGGAGATTTGAGTTTTAGGTGAAGAATAAGGTGGAGTTTTAACTTATAAAGGCTTTTTCTAAGAATCAGCTAGTTTACTATATAAAGGTAATGGATCGGAAGTGTTTGTAGGTTTAGATTTTAGGGATTTGGTTGTCTTAGGTTTAGCAGTGGTAGTGATAGGATGAATATGTTGTCTAATCAAAGGATAATTCATCTTGAATACTTTTTCATAATCAGCAGGTTCTGGATAAGTTGGAGAAGAATAGATGGGTTGAATGACTGGAAAAGTTATAGGATAAGCTCCATAAGCAATCTTGGACTTTTATATCTGCATATTAGTCTCCATTCTTTGGATTACCTCCTTTACTTTTCGAAGTTCTTGTTCCTTACTTGTGGAGTCAGGTCCAAAATATTAAGTGTCAATTTATCTCCGAAGATCAGTATCAAGTTGGATAATTTGATCTTTTAAAGATTTGTATAATTTTTGGACCTGAGAAAAAACTATTTCAACTTAGCTTTGAGTGGCTTGAGTTTGTTAATTAAGCCCATCAAGTTTGGAAACAATTCTTCGGAGGACTCTGTTTTGACTTGCTACATTATCAATAGGATTTAAGAGAACAGATCCTTAAAAACTAATTCTTGTAGCACACATATAAGGGCTAGAAATAACCATATTATGTTCATCAGTATGTCTCTCCAATAGAGGAAATCCCTCCTCATATGGTTTGACCATCATACAAGGAATCGGAGTAGGAGTAGGAACAATAGGAATGGAAGAAATAATTGGTCGAGGGTTATTGGAGTAGGTTGACTATGATAGATCTCTTTTTGTTATTGTCTTCCTCGTTTGTTTTTTCTTCTTCCTCCGGTGATTATAGAGCTCATCATCATCACCGTCTAATTTAGAATTCAAACATATTTCACAAGTTGGTTCGCACATAGATTAATCTACATCCCAGACAAAATGTCCACAATGATGGTTAACATATACAAGTTCTCCATCAGGTTTAAACTAATGGATTGGAGGTCCATCTTTTCCTTCTTTATGTGAGAACACTAATTGAAGCATCAAAATAGGACTAGATGTATTTGAGGGTCCATGTTGATCTTTATTAAGGTTGGTATAGATGGATTTTATTGACCCATCTTATAAAGTCCTAAGAATAGGAGGAGTGGTGGTGTGGAAAGAATGCCTATGAGGAGGAACTTTTTAGCAATTAATGATTCATTCAATCGGCATCAATTTCTTAAGTTGCATTGGTGGGAGCTGCCTCAAAATTTGTATGATCGTGAGCTCTGTCAGCTACCAATATACAAAGCATTTGAAATGGAATTTGGAAAATTCATATCTACTATATGATTTTGCAAACGATATATCATTTGACGGTGAAGAATGGTCATAATGGTTGAAGGCTCTTACTATGCTCTAGTGATCTGGATCTGGATCTAGACTTAGAGTCGCTCAGACAAAGTGGGATCATCCAATCTAATATTGAACTCAAAAGCAATTGTAAGGATGACACTTCCATTATTGAAAGTTGTCAATAGAGTACCAATTAAGGCATTTTGGTATGTGGAATATGATGTGTCAAGAAGAGATATCTAGACTGTAGCTCGAACTCCTTTTCTACTATAAAGAGTGAGAATATGATGAATAGTTCCAACATGCAGATGTGCATGATTCTGCTCTCTTGAAAAAGAGACAAGTTCCTTTAGAATTTCTAACTTCACATATTGTTCTGATGTAGTGGCTTTTAAACCACATTGCTCCAGACGAGAACTTTTGATAATTTCTTTAACCTTTGGACGATAGATAAAAATAATAATTCTTATACTTCGTATCCAAGAACAATCACAAGAGTATATATTGTAGGGATTGAGTAAAAGTAACGAAATATCATTAATACAGCTCTCAATAGGGAGATGAGTAATTTCTACAAGGTGTTCAATTTAGTTAGAAAGAGTATGTTTAACATTAGAAGAGAGGTTGACTACAAAGAGAAATGAAGAAAGATGAACACGGTCATAAGGTAAAAAGCCACTCATAATTGAAGAAAATTTCATATTTACTCTTATATGGAATAATGTAATTACAGTCAATAACACTCATAACTCTGATATTGTACGAGGTTTACAGTTAAGGTTTTCTTCTATTTATTGAAAAGAAGAATAATTCCAAAAAAAAGAAAAAAAATTCCCTAAAACCCAAAATTTAGAGGGGGAAGAAAAGTCGGACTTAAATGAGTGGAGTATGACAATGAAACACACAAAAATAGACAGCAACAAGCAACATGTAAATGTACAATACTTGAAAGTGACATGAGGATGGCACCGCTTGACTTATTAGGCGAGGCTGTCCTTTCTTTCTGGACCTTTTCGTTCACAATTTATATTTAAATGCTGATGTGACCTTAATTAATTTTTAACGGATCAACTTGCAAGTATTTGATTTATAACATAATAATTGTTTACAAGATTAACGAAAGTTGGATTAGATGTTCTCATCAATCAAAATTGTAAGTTGATGAGTTGTTTTTACTTTAATACGTAAATGTCTTTATTTCCATCTTATATTAATACGATGATGTCGACCTGTTTGTTTCTAAAATATATGCAAGTTAACTCAAATACCACAGTATATCAAAATCTGACTCTGTACTCTTAACTAAAAAACAGGAACTGGTTTGGGTGGGTCCGTATTTAGAAATTTTTGTCCCATATTTCTTAGGGAGGTGCTGCGCATTTCATGGGGACAGCAGGAGTCGAACATATTAGGTGCATGACCCACGCCTCACACCACTGAACTAC
>JANIHY010000006.1:45833176-45857243 GCA_027479065.1 Erythroxylum brevipes | reverse complement strand
GTTGAATATGTGCAGAAAATTGATGATGAATGCATATATATGTGTATGTTCTGTTATTAGTGTTTATGATCAATCATGAGCTATAATTTGGTTATGGATGATTTTGAGTTTAAAGGAAGTTAGAATAAGGGATAAATGATGAGTATTGAACTAGAAATGATAGATTAAGCATGAGGAATTGAATGTTGTAAGTAAAGAGTTAAATATATTTTAATTTGAAATTTCCATGAGTTTTTTGTACTGATATAGAGAGTTTTTGACAAAGTTATCTTCCATTGATATAAAGTATGAAATTTTTGGACATTGGACTAGAGAGATATGACTTTTAGAAGTTTGTGATGTTGTATGGGAAGACCATTCGGGATAACTATATTGTTTTGAAAATTTGACCCTTATAGAAGCAAAAATTGTTTTCGAGGTCTTCATAGAAATTGTATATCTTTCTTTTATCTTTTCATTGATATAAAGTTTGCAAAATTTGGAGGGATTAAAAGTTATGGAGTTTAGAGTTTAGGATGTCTGTGAAGAAGAAGAAATGAAAAAACACCGTCGTGCTTTTGACATTGAGGGTTAGCTAAAAAACACCGTCGTGCTTGGAAGTTGGATAGTGAAAGTCGCTATCGTGCAATTGCATTGAAGTTTTAAGATGTTGATGAATATCCGATAGTTGTTTGGCTATCACTTATTCGTCCGACCTCCAAATGACCTGATTTTTAATGAATTGGATTCATAACACATTCCTCTATCTCTCCATAAAAATTTATAGCTTTTGGTTTTAACTCAAAAAAGATTGATCTAATGAAAGTAAGGGTATCGGTTGGAAGAGCATGAATTGGATATTTTATTGAACATGTTCTAGTATTTTGATGATATCTTGATCTGTAGGATTCCAAATAAGATGAATTTTAACTTGAAATAAACTAGAGATATAGGCCTACAAATAGTCTCAAGAAGTCAAATTTTTATTCTTTCTCTAAGATATTGAATTTACTAGATGGAAGTTGTACATAGTACATTGCTTTTAAATATGGATAACTCGAAAATGTTTGAGATATATCTTCCAAATTACTGAACCAAATTGAGTGATTTTGATGTCAATGAAAAGATAAGACATAAAGCAACACTTTTTTAGAAGAGAGATTGACCAAATTACATCAATTTTGCTTTCTAATTGAATGTGAACAGTAAACCTAAAAGTGTGATTTGAAAAAATCTGAAGTGAGTCAATGAGAAAGGAATAGAGATTTTAATAGTTTTAGTAAAGCATAAACCTAAGTATAAATTACACTTAGATGAGTTTTGATATAAGAATGGTTTTGTGATGAAATTAAAGGAAAGACACCCGAGATTGTCAATGAGCATGCATTATACATTACACATATTCATGCGTAAAAACTGAATGTTTATGTGATTGTACAATTAATAATGTGTGTGCAATATATGCTTTGCATAATGATGATACAGTATAGAACATTTTCATCTAGACGTTTTCGAATCATGGAAGTTAATGCTAATATGGAACATACTGTGAGTAGACCTAGATGGTCTCATTTCATTATTTGTTCTGTTTTAAATTTTGTATGATTGACTACTAAATGTCTATATGAATGGGTTTGATTGTGTTGGTTTTCAAACAGGAGGTCCGATAATTGTGACGTTTGGTTGAGATATTGAAATGTTGCTTATATGTATGAAACGAACTAAATGTATATAATTTGATTGTTAAATGTGTTTTGAAGGTGCATGTGCATGTAAGTAAAAATATGTTGAATGCTGGACTAAGGTTCGATGATATGAAAATGTGATTGAATGGGAGCATGCAAATGTGATTGATGCATTCCATTTCATGAATGCATGAAATATAATGGCAATTGTGATCTGAGTAGCCACTGAACAGAGCTTAAAGTTCAACGAGTGAAAACGAGTCTCAAGTTCAAAAATGATTTAGAGCCTCAGGCTCAACGTTTAATGAGCCCTATATGGGACAGTTATCAATGAGCCCTATATGGGATAGTTTAAGCACTCGGTCACAACAAAGTAATAAACAAAAAGTGAGTCTCATACACACTGCATATGCATAATATGAATGATTAAATTGTATCGATTGTAAAATGTGAGACGTTGTGAATGTGATTATGTGTTATGTGACTAGGTGAGCCATCGATGATGGTCACTCATTGAGTTCGCAAAACTCACCCAAAATTTATAATTATTTTTCCAAGACTTAGAAGAATACTCTATTAGGCAAACAGGAGTATAATTACTACATACAAGAGAAAGATAGAGGTCGGGATTAGTACGCGTCTGCATTAGTATTATCCTATTCTTGTATAAATTTGTAGTCCACAATTTTTGTAGAATAGTGTTTTATATTTACAATGGGCCCCAATTGGTTATTGAAATTATATAAATTGTAACGTGTTAATTGAAAATGTTATGAATGAAAGTGGGCCCAAATTGATTACCGATTTCTACGTATTTGATTGTATTAAAAAAAATTTATACTAAGTTTTGATTAATTGAATGTTCTAGCACGCCACCCTTGTGAGACACGAACTCGGATCACTCAGGATGTCGTGCACGTGTCTTGCAGGAGTGGGGTGTTACAATATCCACAAACTCTATGACCATATGAGTAACCACCTCGAGAGCGCCCTCTTTCACCACCACGTAAACCATGAGAAGAGGATTGCTGGGACATCGTAGTAGACATGAGTAGTTTGAGGGGTTGAAGCAGCGGTAGAAATATAATTAATGTTGTCAAGTCGAGTCTTATGATTCAACAACACTGTCCAAAGCTCAGCAAACATTGGTAGTGGTTTTTGATTAGAGGCAACAATGACCAATGACTCATATGATTGAGGGAGTCCCTAGAAAACACGACTAACTTTTTCACAATCAGAGAGAGGTTGTTGAATTGCAGCTAAGGAATCAACAAGTTCCTGAAATTTTTGACAATAGACATGGATAGATATAGAACCCTTTTTGAGTTTATTAAGTACAAATTTCAATTGAAGTTTCCTAGTAGTAGATTTATCCAAAAATTAAAAGATAAAAAATTCCATGCTTCATAGGATGTTTTAGAGTGATATAAAAGAGGTAGAACTTCCCTTTTGACAGTAGCATTGATCCAAATACGGATAAGGTGATCTACTTTGTACCACAAGGCATAGGTTGGGTTCACCGTGGTTGTCTTACAATCAGAAGAGAGAATAGTTTCAGGGGGAGTCTAAGGTTATGGTGAAATATGATCGGATAGATCATATATGTCAAGGATGGGTTTAAAGAGGTAATACTAGGTGAGATAATTTGTCATATCTAACTTTTCAGATACAAAATTTGAGATATTGACAGAAAACACTTGAGGAACGAGGGAGGAGGAAGAGGAAGAAGACATAAAAGGGAAGGTAGCAGCCATTTGAAAGACAAAAACTAGAAGGAAAGGATCCTTATGATCGTAGATTGCTCTGATACTATGTAAAATTAGTTTTCACATACTCACGCATGTTAGGATCCATTGATTTATATAAAGAAGTTTGTTACATGAGATGATATCAATTAGATACAACAAATATAGTTTTTGTATCATATAACAACTAACTTGATTTTATCCTTATCATTATCCTATCATTTGTTAGGTCCCAAATACTACCTCTCTAAACCGTTACCACTTTTGATCCAAAACCAATACAAAATTACCATCGTGATGCTTCAATTGGAAGCTTTTTAGATACCCTTGTTCAAAGGAGAAATCCAAAATGATGATTCATGTACAAACCTGAAAGCCATAACATCAGCTCTCCTAACATTTTTCAAACAGTAAACAATCATCAAAACCATTATAGGACAAACATACAGGTTGAAAGGTGAGAAAATAAAGGAAAAATGAGAATATATATATATGAATAGTAAAAAAGTTGTTTAATATAAGTAGAGCATATGATAAATGCTAATTGAGAAACTCCATACGATATTGCTCTTAAATTGTTATCTTGGTTAGTCAGACATCATAAAACATAATCTTTACAGACAAAATATAAAACCTAAAAAAAACATTAAAGCACTATGAATGATACATAGATGGATGATTTTTATAGTGAACTTTGTTTCTTAACTTCAAATCCTAACACATCAACAAATTTTGATTTTTTTGGATCATAAGCACTTCTGAGACAGAATCAGTGGAGTAGATATGAGTAACATGTTGCTCTGTCAGTATTAGCTGACCAAAGAGCGAAAACTGATGTTTCTTTTCGTTGTCACACTTTTCTAATTTCACATTAAAGCTTTCCATTGTCAACAAGCAAGATAAATTCTCATTGTTGTCCATTTGACTTCTCTTAAGGGTTTCGAAAATTTTTAGAGGTGGGTTAAATTACTATGAAATTGACAAAAATTGTCCAGTTTGTAGTTTACTGTTAAATTGGAAATTTCAAAACTAATTCAACCAATCACGGATTAACAGCTTTTACAATTTAAAGTAGATATGGTTCATCCCGTGTCACCTACAAATGGAATTTATCAACAAAAATTAAAGAAAAATATGCCAAAAGCAACAAAAGTGTGGCCTAAACTTTAGCGTAACACAAACAGACTAATTGACAATTCAAAAAATTGGAAGTGAAAGCTTATCCTGGTATGAGAATTATCTGATACTGAATGAGAATTGCATCATAGCTAAATCCATAAATTGGCATCCAAAATTTTGCAACGAATCATAACAATTGTAATTGTTTCTTGAGGTAGAATCGTAAAATTGAGCATTAATTTTCAGATTATGGCTCATTAAGTCAGATCCAATTAACGACTTACAATATTTAAATAAAAAATTAATTACTGTACACCTCGTTAACATCAGTACATATACCACTCATCTATAGAAATAAATGTGCAGATTCACCAATTACTGACGAAAATACGCACACCAGATTCAGTTAGCATGTGATTTCCACAAATACAATACTTAACCCCTATCTAGAACCAACAGGTGGTTGTTTACCTAGGTAACAATTATAGCTAAGTCACACCGGAAGGAGGTTGGCAGAGGTAGGCTGATAATTGGTAGAAGGACACAGTTATGGGTGACAAGAAAAGGATATCAAAAAGAATTAAATTCTATAGAAAAAGCAATATGAACTAGCATTGAGCATCTACAGTCTCAACCTTGAAATTTAATAAAGGTAAATCACTGAATTCAAGAGAAATAAAGTTTCTAATGAAGAAAGCCACATCACAATGATCTTCTTCTATACCACTAAGGACAAATTATGAATTCTAGTTAAGTCATAAATAAACAAAATTATTGGAATCGTGAAGTAATTAACAGAAGATGATAATCAGAGACTAGCAAAGAATTTGGAGCAATGGCCAAGGAGAATTCGACCGTATAATAGGATCAGCAATATGAGCAGAGGCAATAGTCCCCATGAACTAGCTGATTCGAGAAGAATCCTCTTTTTAAAATCCATCTTAAATCTCATCCAGAGCAACATTGAATCCTCATTGTTGCTCTTGTCGATGAAGCCTTTACAAAAACCTCTAGTGTACTAGTCCTCGGGTCGTAAACAACCTCAATAGGTTGCCCATTGGTAGCACAAGTCGCTGCCTCCAAAAAATCTTTAGGCCCCACTCTACCTTTGGCTCTTAAAGCCTTATTGCACGTCACCTTACGCTTATCTTCTTTCATGGAAACAGAAAAACCACTACTGGGGTTCAGAGAATTTACATTCAAGTTTTGTCCAGAGGGTAGAAAGCAGTAGTGAGGAAGAGAGCGATGGTGAGAAATTAGGGCAGAGAGTGGGTGAAAATTGGATGTCTTACCATCGACTTGGCTCATTAAGTCGTGAAAATTGGAAGACCAACAGAGTTGTTAAATTTTTGTAAGTAGAACGACGATGTTTTTGAGCCTGGATAGAGTCAGAATGTCAGATAGATAATCTGAACTGGCAGTTATTACCAAAGTAAGATGGGAAATTTTAGGTGTTTGTTTTGTTTTTTTATCTTTTATTTTTAGACGTAATTAGAATTGTTTAATAGACTTTTTGTTTTTCTTATTGTCATAAAATTAACAACTAACTCTCATTATCAACGTTTTGGGTTCCGTACCGTTCTGGCCGGTACCGGCCGGAAGGTACCGTACCGGTCGGAGACCGGTACCTGGAACCCAACCTCGGTACCGGCCAAAAATACCGGCCAGTACCGGGGTTTTCCGGTGGGTACCGGCCGGTACCCAATGTATCGGAAAATTTCGGTATATTTCGCAAAATGTACAAATCCGGAGGGCTTATTTGCAAAAAAAAATTAACCAACCCCTCTCTCCCGGCGCCGGATCCCGACCCCGAGTCTGCTACCCCTCCTTCTTCAGTCTTCTAACTCTCACTCTCTCTTACTCTTCTCTCTAACTCTCACCCTCTCTCTCTCACTCTCTCGCTCTCACCGTCTCTGTCGCCGGCTTCTGGATCGTCTCACCGCCGCCGACACTTGGTTGCTGTCTCTCCCCAGTTTTTCTCCTCCTCGACCTCGCCTCATAGTGTCGATCTGGTCTCTGGGTTTGCGAAGATCGCCGCACCACCGCACGACCACCGACCCTCCGACAACGACCGCCGCACCTCTCTCATGGACACTCCCTCTTCTTTTGTTTTTTGCCCGAGAAGTCTGAGTCTCTCTTCAATCTTCATAACGCCTCTGTGTCTTTTGTGGTGTTGAAAATTTTAAGAGTAGCGGACCCTTTGATTAAATCAAATGTAGTTAAGTTACATTGGAATTCGACGAGACCATTAAGAAAGGCATGGGAAAGAGTGAGAGACCCTTTGATTAAATCAAATGTATTAAGTTACATTGGAATTCGACGAAACCATTAAGAAAGGCATGGGAAAATGGTAAGCCGTAAGCCTCTTGGTGATGAATGTGCAAAGAATATTATTATTATATTATTGCTGTAAATAATTAATTACTAATAGATTATAAAAAAAAATTAAGAAATTTTATGAATTTTTATATATAATATTAGGAATAAAAATAAGAAAAAAAAATAAAAGTAAAAGCAAATAGGCGCGTGGAGTTGAGTCCTTATGTTTTGGTCTCAAGTCTTAACAGGTGAAAGGTATACACAATTATGGTAAAGATCCTAATAGTTTTAGCATTGTGATTATATATAATATACAAAAAAGTCGAAAGAACAAGAAATGGTGGTAATTTCTTGTGTTGGAGTAAACCATGGTATCCTTGTCTTAAAAACCAATGGAAGTTTAATTAGTATTTATTATTCGGGAACAAGGAACCTTTAGGTGCTGCTTCCTGCAACTGCTGATTTATTCTCTTCTCCAGACCGAGTGAGAAGAAGAACCCACCCAAAAAAGCCGCATGGACGCAGCTAAGATAGCAGAACTGAAGCAGTTTATCAATGGGTGCAGGTCCAACCCCTCAATTCTCCATAACCCCTCTCTTGCTTTCTTCAAATCCTATCTTGAGAGGTACTCCTACGCTACCCATGCTCTTTCTTCTTCACTTACTCCGCTAATACTACTTCCTCATCTTCTGCTATAATTTTCTTTGTAGCCTGGGTGCTCGAATTCCTCCAGAAATTAAGTCGGTGAGCTCTATCCCTATGTTGTCTTTTTTGGTTATTACCTATGCTTGTTTGTTTCATGGGATTTGTATGTTGTTGTTTACGTTTGGTATTTCATTTGCCATTTTCCCCTTAAATTGTTGATTTGTTGGAGAGCAGTTTTTTTTATGAAAATTATATAATTAGAAAAACATTTTAGTTTTTTGTTTTGAAAAAGAAACATTTATTTATTGCTAAAGAAGTTGCAAGGAATATCGTACTGTAACCATAGTTGATTTAAGTGGGAAACTTGTAATTGTTTGCATTGCTCATCAGGTCACGATGATGCATAATGGATTAAAAATCTGGGTTTTCTGCTGTAATGGGCTTTCAGAGATTCGCCCGATTTCTGCCTCTGATCAAAATTCACAGACCCTAGAAGATATTATTATGAAAGATCAGAAAATTCTGTAACCAATCAAATTTTATGGCCACTACTTTGTCACTGGAGTAAAACTGATTATGAAAAATGTTTTGGATAAGACAATACTAATAGAAAGAAGTTAGAGACTAGATCATTTTGACTTTAATCACATATTTAGTGATTTTTCTCATCTTCTTGCATAGAAAAATTAAGAAGGCTTACTTGCTGATCTAGGAACTTGTTCTCTAGCTGCTGTTCTCTTTTTAAGAATAAATTTTCAAGCATTGTTGAACTGCTTCCCACAGTATATGCTTTTGAAGGTTCTGATTGCGTCTACAAATACATGGTTTAAATGGAAAATGACAAACTTCAAAGGAGCGATTTTTAGCTAGGGAGAAATGGGTGCCCAGATAGGGTAGATTCTGTAATCCTACTAATGGAAAAGGTTGGCATATTCATCCAGTGTTAGGATAGAGAGTGGCATAATAAATCTACATGAGCAGTACACATCTGTAGGTGCTAGTGCGCAACAAGACAGTATTATTCTCTTGTGACAGGGTTGTGCATTGTTAGGGAAGCACTTACATTGCTCGTATTCACATTTTCTTGAAATGTGCCAATGACAACATATTTGCATGTAGGAGAAAGGTGATATTGACATGTCTGACTCTGAGGAACACTATGATGCCACAAGACCTAGTGAAGATGTTGAGGACATCGTTGAATCTGATCTTGAGTTGGATAACTCTGAGGTTATAGAAGCAGACAGTGATCCTCCACAAAAGGTATTTGAGTTGTTAGTATAGTCCTGCAATTTATGATTATGGGGTGTTGATTCCTGAAATATGCTTATTTGTCCTTGGCTAATTGTAGATGGGAAACCCAACAACAGAAGTTACTGAAGAAATGCGAGATGCTGCACAGATGGAGAAAATGAAAGCTATGGATGCAGTATCTGAAGGTTATTAATGGCACTAGCTTTCTGATTAAGTTGCCATATTAAGTTTCTATTGCCAAGGTTTTTGGTGTCTTTAGGTAAGCTGGGTGAAGCATTGGATCATTTAACTGAAGCCATAATGCTGAATCCTTCTTCGGCAATATTATATGCAACCAGAGGTGCTTGTTTTTTAACAATTTTAATATCCATTGGAGTAATCTTTAATTTCTTCAATATCTCGTCTTATATTGATATCTTAAGATATCTTAACACTTCTCTTATCAGCTAGCATCTTTGTTAAACTGAAGAAACCTAATTCTGCCATACGTGATGCTAATGCTGCTATGGAGGTTAGTAAATACTCCTAAATTCTTGTGTTTCTATGAGCAGGGGAAGAAGTGTTATATTAATGGATTTGATATGTTGTGTGTCTAGATGTTCATTTTTGTCTCTAGATTCTGGGGAATAATAATGGCTTTAGTGATTAATTTTTTCTTTTAGATTAACCCTGACTCTGCAAAGGGATATAAAATACGAGGAATGGCAAGAACCATGTTGGCCCAATGGGAAGAGGCAGCAAGTGATCTGCATGTGGCATCAAAATTGGACCATGATGAGGAAATTGGGCAGGCACTAAAGAAGGTAATTCCTGTTTTCATATTAGCTGCAGTTGTTTAGAGGCAACTCTTATGTAGTAACACATTCGTATCCACAGGTTGAGCCCAACGTACACAAAATTGAAGAGCACCGCAGAAAATATGAACGCTTGCGGAAAGAAAGGGAGAGAAAGAAGGCTGCCAGAGAGAAACAACAGTGGGCTCAAACAAAAGTAAGTAGCATTATTCTGACTTTACTACAAGTGGCACTTTTTCACCAATCATGGAAATAAAATGAGTGGTAGTATCATTTGTCCTTGCTTTTTTGTTATACCACCCAAAGTTTATACTTTGATGTGTAAGCTATATCTTAGGTAGCATTTCTAGAATACTTAGGCGTAACTTTATGTGAAAGCCATTTTTAATGCTAAACAAGGAAATGTAGAATATTTCCTATTCATATTCTACTTTTCCTTCTAGACTTTTGTCTATGTTGATACTTCATTCAAGATTATTTCGATCTCTTATTTCAGTTTATCACCTTGCATCATTTTGCTCAAGAGAAGGATAGCAAGGACGTTTCTAGTAGTAAAAATTATTTTTCTTAGTTGCTAATTTCTTCTTCCTTCATTTTTCTTTTCCATGGGAACGATATAAAAGAATATTTTGGAATTATCTTCAAAATAAAGCAAGAGATTAACAAGAATGATACAAGAACATAAATAAGAGATAATATAAAGATTATGGTAAATGAAATAAAGCCAATGAAAAGAAGATAAAACTAAGTTATAAAAATATGTAAGTGATTATTAAAGGGAAGAATATATCATGTTTCTTTGATGTTGAAAGAAAAGAAAAACTTATCTTACTTTTATAAATAAAATTTTAGAACATGTATTTTGGAGACTTTCCAGTAGTCAGTATAAATTTTAGAAAAGAAAGGGGTTGCACGAATTAAAATATGAAAAAGAATATGATGAGAACACCAAGCTTTGGTTCTCCCTTTCTTGGTATTTTTATGTGAAATTATACCTCTTTTTGGTAATTGAACAGTGTTTATTGTCAAGAAAGCTTGAATGTCCATTATGGGAGGTCGATGGGGTTAGAAATGAATGTTATGGTTTTACTTTAACTGGGTTCTTCAGTGAATTGTTTGCTGATTATTTACCAGCTACTAATGTGATCAGCTTCATTGATATTACCTTGATCAATATGTCTCATTCGTAAATAATTTTGTTCAATTATTTTCTTTTCCTTTTCTTTTTTATTTTGTAACTTTAGTTTGTTTACTCTCTTTGCATTTCATGCAGGATCAAGAAGCCTTATCTTCTTTAAAGGATGGTAAGACGACTAGTTTCTTGTCATCTTGGAAATTTCCATATGAACGCTTGTTCACTGAAGAGAATATTAGATTGTGTAAAGTTATTCTTGATTTAACCTTATACCTGATATAAAAGAGCTTAAAGTATATAGAAAAAATAAAAAAGAAAAAATTGGTTAACTACAAGCCTTAATTTGGTTAGATGAGGATTGACAATTGAGTTGACATTGTGTTAGAATTTCTTATTAGATAGGAAGTAGTTGTAAGTTAAATATGCTACTCTATTTTAGATATGTTATCCTAGTTGTTTAGGACTTATAGAATTTTTACTATAATATGATTTAAATTGGTTAGTGTTGATATTATAGAAAGAATCAGCTAATTATTTCTAGAGATAATTAGCTGATTCTCTATAGATAATTAGTTGATATTCTATTCATTAGTAACTGTATTAATGGGATTTTATTACTAGAGAATAAATAGATTCTCCTCGACTTAAGGAGATGATTAGGGCTACATTGTCCTTTATATTCCTTGTACTATTTGCAAAAATGTTAAGGAAGAATTACTTTGTCCTCTTTCTTCATGGTATTAAAGCCACAACTCTTCATTTTTTTTTCTCCTCTTTGTTCAAATTAGTCCTAAATGGACTATCGCTTAGCGATGACTGGCCAATGGAGAAACTCCTCATCCTCTAACGATGATTTCAGCAATTTGAGTGTGACTAATCTCGGTGTTATGACGGGAAATGTATGACGTAATTGTGATCTTCTTGGCTCAAGCTTGCTTTTTCAATTGACGAATCACAAGTTGAATGGCCATAATTACCTGGAATGGTCGTAAACAACAAGGTTGACCATTGTTGATAGAGGAAAACTCGGGTATTTGATTGGAGAGACAACAAGGTCGACTTATGGAGGTCTGAAAATTCTTTGATCATAACTTGGTTGATTAATTCCACGGATCTTGGAATTTGAAAATCTCATATGTTTTTGCCAATAGCTAAAGATGTATGGGATGCGGTTCAAGGGATGCATTTTGATATTGAAGATTCTTCTCAAAATTTCTAACTAAAAACGAAGCTATGGAAGGCCAAGTAAGGAGACTGTGACGTTATATTGTTTTATAATGAACTTGTAACCTTGTGACAGGAATTGGACCTATGTTATGAAGATGAATGAGACTATTCGAGTAACAGTGTTCGACATAAAAACAAGGAAGAAAACAATAGAGCTTATGTTTTTCTTGTAGGATTGAATCAAGAATTAGATGAAGTCAGAGGTCTAATTTTTAGGAAGAAAGCCTTTACCCTCTATCAAAGAGGTTTTCTCATAATAAGGAGAGAGGAGATGAGGCAGAAAGTGATGATTAGCAACACCAGATCAGAGGTTGAAGGTTCTGCACTCGTGTCGAAAGGAATAGAGGCTGAGGGAGAGAGAAAAAACAACAAAAATACATGGTGTGATCACTGTAAGCGTGATTCACACCCTTTGGAAACATGTTGTAAAATTCATAGGAAGTCAAAAAATTGAAAGTAAAAATAATTTGGAGAACCGTGCCAACCAAGCCAACACTATTGAATCTGGGCTCAAAAAGTCTTTTGGTACGCAGCGTTTCACAAAAGAACAGATAAGTAAATTTGTAAAATTCTGGAGTCTCAAAATTTCTCTTATCCAAATCCTAACTATTCGTTAGTTCAAAAAGGTAATTATTTAGTTGCCTCTTGTTTAAGTGTTAATTCAGATCATTCTTGAATAATTGATTTTGGGGTAATAGATCATATGACCGGGTCCTCTAAATTGTTCGTTTTCTTATAGTCCTTTGCAAAAAATCAAAGAGTAAAAATAGTTCCTACTCAACAGTAGCTGGGAAAGGATTATTTGTTCTTTCCCTTGGTCTTACACTTCACAATGTTCTTCGTGTTCCTAAATTGTCCTAAAACTTGTTGTCAGTCAGTAAATGACTATTGACCAAAATTGTTGAGCTAATTTTTCTTCATGTGACTGTCAATTCCAGGATTTGAACACGGTAAAGATGATTGGCAATGCTAAACAAGTTTGAGATCTCTATTTCTTTGAAAATGGATATGACTCAAACAAACAATTCCAGAGAACTTTTCTTAATTCTATTTCAATACTTCGTGAGAAGAAAATTATGTTATGGCATTTTAGATTTGAACATCCAAATTTTCATTATATGAGACATTTGTTTCCGAAGTTTTCTACAAATAAAGATCTAACTTCATTTCAGTGTGAAATTTCTCAAATTGCCAAACATCATCGAACATCTTTCCCAGCACAACCTTACAAGGCCACAATACCCTTTGCTATAATCCATAATGCTATTTGGGGACCTTCAAGAATAAAAACAATAATTGGAAAAAATGGTTCATAACTTGTATTGATGACCACACTAGAATTACTTGGTTATTTTTGTAACATGATCCAAACACAGTTTCAAACTAGAATTCAAGTTTTTAGAAGCAATAATAGAAAAGAATACTTCAACAAGGTCTTAAGGAATTTTTTTGTTGAAAAAAGTATTATTCATGAAAGCTCATGTATTGAGACCCATCAACAAAATGGAATAGCCAAAAGAAAAAATAAACATGTATTAGAAATTGCAAGATCTCTAATGTTTTCAACTAATACTCTTAAGTACTTATGGGGTGAGGCTATCCTAATGGCTACATATTTAATCAATAGGATGCCCTCAAAAGCTTTAAAATTTCAAACACTTCTTAATTTTTTTAATAAATATTTTCCTTACTTTTTGATTATCACATGATCTCCCTCTTAAAGTGTTTGGGTGTACTGCATTTGCTCATATTCATGACAACTATTAGGGAAAACTTGATCCTAAAGCACGAAGATGTGTTTTTGTTGGTTATCCTTCCACTAAAAAAAGGTATAAGTGCTTTGATCCAATAACCAAAAAGTTTTTTTATTTCCATAGATGTCATCTTTTTTGAAGATAAATCTTTTTTTCCTGTCACCTCATCTCAAGGGGGAGACACGTACTAAAGATTCGTTTTTTGATTTTTATAAAGAAATTGAGACTGTGGGCAACACTAACAATGATGTAGATATTTTCTATAATATTGATTCAAACATTGATGGTGTCTCAAATAATGAAAGTAAGGATTTATTTTTAATGCCTTTATAAATTCAATCTCAAGAAAAGAATGAAATGTGTGCAAGACAAGATGGAAATCGTTTTAAAGTGAACGCCTTTTTGAGAAAATATTCAAAACAACAGAAAAGCACAAACAACTTGCAATATGGTCAAGAGTCTAACTTGAAACAAAACGAAAAATTGGAGACCATGTAAATCTCAGTTAGTCTATTTCTATTGAATCAGTGTCACCTGAACCATTCTCTATTCCAAAGTTGGATAAATCCTTAGATTTACCCATTGCTTTTAGGAAAGGATCAAGAACTTGTGCCAAATATCCTTTGTATAACTTCTTATGATATCGAAGTCTATCTCTATCATTTCAAGGATTTACTTCTAAGTTATCCAATGTTTCAATTCATAAGAATATGCAGGAGGCTCTAAATATTCCTGAGTGGAGGGATATAGTCTTAGAGAAATGGGAGCTTTGGAGAAAAATAGAATGTGAGAGGAAGTTGATCTTTTGAGAGGAAAAACACTGGTTGGATGTAAATGGGTGTTCATCGTAAAGTAGAATTTTAATGGATCACTTGAAAGATATAATGTTTGCCTCCTTGCTAAGGGGTTTACTCAAGCCTATGACATGGATTATTAAGAAACTTTTCCATTCGTTGCTAAGTTAAATACTGTGAGAGTGTTGCTTTCTATTCCAATTAATCTAGATTGGACTCTACATCAGTTGGATATGAAAAATGCCTTCCTAAATGGAGATTTAAAAGAAGAGTTCTACGTGAAGCCTCCCCCAGGATTTAGCGAAAGCCTAAAAAAAAGGATATGCAAACTAAAAAATCTTTATATGAAGCTAGTTGGACATGCTAAAATCTGGTAGAGATTGGTAGAGGATAGATTTCGAAAAAGAGGTCAACCACCAATTGTTGATTGGGAGAGATGAAGTTGAAGTTATTGGAAAAATACTTACCATTTCATTATTATGAAGATCTCCAAGATCAACTTACAACCATTACAAGGGATTATATTCGTAACCGAGTACACGAAAATATTTGATGAACTTTCTATTTGAAGTGAAAGGATGAAGTCGGAATGACAACTTATATTTTACCACAAAAATGGCTTAAGGGCAGAAACTTGCAAGGAGCTGATAATGCAAAGGATTTATAGTCTTGAACATGCATATCGCTTGGTTTTAAGAGCAGAACAATACTTAGGGCAATAAGTAACTAAAAAGGTAAAGTCGAGGAGTTCGATATGGAGAGAACTACGACAATGCAAAACTTTAGACCAACACCCAATGCATCAAAATTTGCACCACAAAACAAATGCATAACTTCTCAAAGAGCTGAACTTAAAGGCAAAGCCATAGTTGAGACTGGGACAAAAGGAGGCAGCAGTGACAAGAAGTGCTTCCGATGGAATGGGAGGGGCTAGTTAAGGGTTTGCATATTGATGGGATAAGAAAAAGAGGAAGAATTTGATGCATATGCGTGTGAGCATGAAGTTGGAGAGGAGTTGGAAGGAGACTCAAGTAATGAACTGGCTAGTCCTACAAAACTTAATGCAGTGAGACACACACTTATGACCCCTGAAGCGGAAGAACAAGAAAAATGACTTTAGATTGCTATTTTCTTTATGGAGATAAAGTATGTAAACTTATCATTAATGAAGTAGTATGAATGTGGTATCGAAGAACATGGTGAAGCTATTGAATTTACTTACGAAGAAATATCCAAACCTCTACAAAGTTGATGATAGTGCTATACCTTTCTTTTTTGAAAAATTAGAAAATTCATTAATATTATATAGATATACCCTTCCAATACGATACAACCGTCACTACAAACTCATTACAAGAACATCATATTGAAGGAACTATTGAGAATTAGATTCTCGGTGAGGAGACCTGGCCATAACTGCACTTGTTAGCAATGTCCTTAAACAAAATCGTTACACCATTAATCGCTTTTGAGATTAATCCATCTAGAGAAGTAGCTTTACTTGTAAATCTCTTGTTGTTCCTTTCTTTTAGACGGTTTGCACACATGTATCCAAAGCAATTGTATAAACCTGCGTAGTTGCTTTTGGTAATATTACCTGACCAGTGAGCCATTGGATAGTTTGACTTAATGAGTTCTCATGAAAGTTCCATAAACATTTCTTTTTCACCATATTCCAAATGCTAGCTGCTAAGCTACATTCAAAGAACAAGTGGTTGCGAGTTTCCTCTGATTCCAGGCACAAAGGGCAAGTTGTGATTAAAGCCATAAAGCTTAATCTATCAGTAATGCTCAACTTGTTTTTGATGGACAGCCATAGGAGAAAAAAAATTTTAGGCAATAAGCATTTACTCCAATATTATTTTATGCCAAGCTACTTCGGATTCCTTCTTATCAATTCCTGGAATAACTGCCTAGATAAGTTATTAACTGACTTTTCTTGCCAATAGAATCTATTTGGTGCATAGGGGTTAGGGGGGTCATTAGGCTGAATTTCTCTTATGCCTCCAGGCAGTTGCTTGGTTCCTTGACTAATATGTGAGCACACTTTAGCATCTAAAGGAAACTTCTACATAGCATCATGTATCCTGTAGAGCTGGATTAGTTGTCCATAGCTAGACCAATTGTCAAAGAGGTAGTTTCTCCGTTGCCAATTTTGCAACTTATTTCTGGTTTGGACCCTATTTCTCATTTGAAGCAGTTGACTTAAGAAGTAGGAGAATGTAGAGCTCTTTTTAATGGCGCATATACTCATTCCTTTAAGAAAGTAGCTATGCAACCACTTTAGCCTTAAAGAGTTTTTGTCCTCAAGTATCTACCAAAGCCTTTTAAGAATTAGAGCATTGTTTGTAGTTTTGACATAATAGATTCCTAACCCTCCTTTTGCCTTAGGGAAACAAATATGAGCTCATTTGATTTTAGCAGTTCCCCTTTCATTGTTAGGATGGCTCCACAAGAATCTCAACATTCTTTCAAGAGACTTAATAAAGCTTTTGGATAGAAACATATGAGAGCACCAATATATATGGAGAGAACAAATGATTGATTTGATAAGTTGAAGTTTACCCGCATAGGAAAGTACTATACCAGTTGCTCGAAGGTGCTTGGTGTCTTTTAAATTGGGAATATATGAAAAATGTATTTGGTGTGATGTCATTCATATGAAATTATCTCACATTTCACTTGGGCGATCGTGGCTTTATGATCGAGATGTGCAGCACTTCGAAAAAGCTGACACCTATATATTTCATGGAAAGAAGATAATTTTATAAGTAGAAAACAAAGAGGAAGTAACAAGACAACCATAAATGCCAAGAAAAGGCCTCTTAATATCCATAAGGAGAGAGAATTTGAAGCTATTAAGTAAGGAAAATGGAATTATGTTTGCAATGGTATTGAAGGAAGCACCAACACCTAAAACCCTTTATCTTACCAAAAGAATGGGGAGAATTGTTGGCTAATTTTTTAGACGTTAAACCGGATGATTTACTAGATGAATTACCTCCTGTACGAGATATTCAACATGATCTTAACTTGG
Source organism: Erythroxylum brevipes (assembly GCA_027479065.1). Classification (NCBI taxonomy): domain Eukaryota; kingdom Viridiplantae; phylum Streptophyta; class Magnoliopsida; order Malpighiales; family Erythroxylaceae; genus Erythroxylum; species Erythroxylum brevipes. The sequence continues at coordinate 45,839,756 of JANIHY010000006.1, read as the reverse complement.
TACCTGGATCTACTCTACCAAATCTTCTAGCTTATCCTATTGAGAATAACGAACTAAAGAGACAAGTAGATCAGTTATTGAAAAAATGATTTATTCAAGAAAGTCTTAGTCCATGTGCAGTTTCAGCACTATTGACTCCTAAATAGGATGGAAGTTGGCGAACGTGTATTGATTGTCGAGCGATAAATAAGATCATGATAAGGTGTAAATTTCTAATTCCTCACCTTGATGACATAGTAGATATGTTGATTGGAGCTACTATCTTTACCAAGATAAAATTACGAAATGGGTACCCTCAAATTAGATCCAGGCCTGGAGATGAACGGAAAACGATTTTCAAGACTAAAGAGGGACTTTATGAATGGTTGGTGATGCCACTGGACTCTCTAATGGACCTAAAACTCTCAAGAGTGATGAATCAAGTGTTTCAACCATTTATGGGTAGATTTTTGGTAGTACGTTTTGATGATATATTAATATACAACAAAACTAAAGAAGACCATCTATTACATCTATAACAGTCTCGAGAGTTTTGAGATGAGAAACTTTATATCAACCTAAAGAAGTATTCTTTCATGCAATCAAGTTTTGTATGTTTGAGTTTTATTATATTCTATTGTGGAGTGAGGATGAATCTCGAGAAGATAAGGCCATACTTGATTGACCTATCCCAAAGCATGTGCACGAGACAAGGAATTTTCATGGCCTAGCAACATTTTATAGATGATTTATTCATAATTTCAGCACCACAAGGGCACCCATTACTAATTGCGTGAAGAAAGGACAGTTTACTTGGTCAAAGGCAGCAACTAAAGCATTTGAAGAAATCAAGAAAAAGATGATTGAATCTCTTGTTTTACAACTTCCAAATTTTTCTAAGCTATTTGAAGTTGGTTGTGACACATCTCATGTGGTACTTGGAGGCATACTCAACCAAGAGGAACACCCATTTGCTTACTTAAATGAGAAATTTAGAGAAGCAACGATATTTGACCTGTGACAAAAAAATTTATGCAGTAGTACGTTGTCTTTACAATTGGTGTCATTATCTCTTATACAAGAAGTTTATTTTATATTCAAATCATGAATCTCTTAAATACTTAAAAGTCACAAAAGAACTTGAACAAAAGGCATGCCTATGGGGCAATTTAATTTTGTTATTAAACATCGAATAGGAGTTGAGAATAAGGCAACAGATGCATTGAGTAGGAAAAGTCATTTGATTAACACTTCAGTGTTAAAAGTTGTGGGGTTCGACAAAATAAAAGGAGAGTATGCTTCAAATTAGGATTTTGGAATAATTTATTTAGAAATTGCAACTGGACAAAGAGACTAACACTTTCTTTTTGTGATTCACAATGACTATCTTTTCAAAGGAAATCGATTTTGCCTACCTAATATTTCTATAAGGAGTGTGATTTGGGAATTACATGGACAATAGGACATTTTGGAAGAGATAAAACCATTGCAATGGTTGAAGATGGCTTTTATTGACTCTTTTTGAAGCGGGACATGTCTAAGGTCATATGGCAATGTTGAACATGTCAATTAGCTAAAAGAAGAAAACAAAATTCTAGATTATACACACCATTTCCGGTGCCTCATGAACCATGATAGGAAATAAGTATGGATTTTATCTTGGAAATTCTTAAAACTATAAGAAGTTAAGATTCTATTTTTGTGGTGGTGGATAGGTTTTCCAAGATGAGTCATTTGATTACATGTTCCAAGACTTATGATGCTCTCCATTTTGCTAAAAGTTTGGTGGAATTCAATGAAGGGGATATAGTGATGGCTAGGATTCGTCCAAAGTGCTTTTAAAAAGGACAATATTAGAAACTTCATTCACGGAATGCTGGACCTTATAAGATCATTAAGAAGATGAGTGCTAATGCTTATGTTTTGGAATTACTAAGTGACATGAGAATAAGTCCTATCTTTAATGTTGCGGGCTTTAACTATTTATAATGGACAAGATGGGCAATCCCCTATTGCAGCTGTTAGAATTCCAGCCACTTCTCATCTTAAAGAGGAAATAGAGAATGTTGTTAATGAACAAATTGTAGTGATAAGAGATGGAAGATATTGAAAATTTCTTGTCAAGTGGAAAGAAAGACCAATTTGTAATAATACTTGCATTCTATAATCAAAAATTCAAAAGTTGAATCCAGACTTGTATAATCAGTATTTGTCACATTCTACGTCGAGGACGACTTCAGACAAGCTAGGGAGAATTGATGCAGAAGAGCTTAAAGTATATAGAAGAACAAAAGAGAAAAAATTAGACCACAAGCCTTAATTTAGTGAGATGAGGATTGAGAATTGATTTGACATCAAAGTTACGGACTGAAATTTAGATTGTGTTAGAATTCTTTATTAGATAGGAAATAGTTGTAAGTTAAATATGTTATTTTATTTTAGATATATTATCCTAGTTGTTTAGGACTTGTAGAATTTTCATTAAAATATGATTTAAATTTGCTAGGAATCCTTTCCTGCTAGAATAAGGATTCTAAAGATCTCTCTATAAATATGTGTCTATTCAGTCTTTCAAAAAATAAGTAATATGAAATTTTTACACAAGCTCGACTTTTCAACTATAGGTGAGATGCTTTCTTCTGAGAGTGATTCTTAGACCTTACAAGTGATTCCTAATTTTTTACTCTCCATTTTTTTGTGTTCCTTACTAAATTCCACCCATAATAAACCTAAATTCAGCCTATTAAACCCTAAACTCCTATGCTTAAATTTCCAGCAATCAAACCTTAAAATTTCAACTATACAAACTCTGAAATTTAAACATTGTAGCCAAAATTCAACCTTAAAATTTGATATTCTAGCAGATTAATATCAGCCATGTTTTCTAAATTTGTAATTTTTAGCTACTATTTAATAATTCTTATATTTGTTCTGTGTCAATAGCATATCTAGCTTCATTATCTAAGAAGATGATGCTAGGTGCTTGAACTTATAATCTTACTTCATATATTATTTGCTCAAGCTTGAGACTTGATTTTATTTTTGACTGGTGTTCCTTTATTTGAAAAATTAAACTTTATTACTTATTTTGTTTTTCTCCCACTGCTTCGTTGGGCAGGAGAAAGTGTGGTTCATTGTTTACAAAGACTTCAAATTGATTTCTGAATCAGGGTTGGGGAACGTGTTGAATCCATTGGTTGAATGGCAAGCCTTGTATGCTTGCCAAAAAGTGTTTTGTTTGTCTTTTATGGTTACCTGTCTCTTTTTCTTTTAATATCTCTTGGTAGAGAGAAATTCTTAGGTAGGGATTGTCAGGAAGTGGCGTGGTTTTGATAGATTATGAAGATATGGCAAAGAAGTGGGAACTTTAGGATCAGGATAGAGACTATTTTTTGATGGAGATAGAAGTTGGAAGCATAATCTGCCAGATATTCTTTAATAGTTAAAGAAGACTTGTTATTTGAATTAACAGTGTTAGTCTTATAGATTTTGATTCACCTTCCAAGTTCCTATTTCAGAATGTTTTCTTGTTTCTATAGGTCTTAGAATATTTCATAATTTTCCTATTTCCTACTCTAAATGGTTCTTTGAATGTATAATCCCATGGGAATAGTTGACACTACTGCGTGCAAGAAACTGTTTCGAGTAATTAGGCATTCCCCAGTTGTTGCATACTCTTGATGTGTGTATATTTGTTAGTGGCATGTCGTGTCTTCTACATGTCCAGTTTTTTTTTTGCTTTGGATACTCTTTTCATGTCAATAAAACTCTAGAAAAATTTGCATAAAACACTGCTTCTTTGGAGGAACAACTTTTATGCATGTTAAGTGCCAAATTTTCACGTCGACTAGAAACAAGAATTCAGAATGGTTTATATGCATAATAACTTCATGTTTCAAGGTATTGGGTTGAGATGTATTCCTCTTGGATATGAACTATTCTTTCACTGAAGTAGAGTATTACGAAAATTGAATAAATAAGGAGCATCACATCTCTACCTAAAATTGAGGTAGGACCAAAGCATCATGTTAAGAACACAAAATGATCTTGTATTGAATTTTCATCGAAATGTCAGTTTTACGGGTTCTGTTACTCACATCAGTAAAATGTTAGGCGAGACAATTTCTATAATTGAATTGTCTTAATTCTTAAAAATTTAGACACTTAATTACAAATTTTTAAGAGCTGGACATTGAAATAAAAAAAATTCTAAAAAGATTGAGCACCTTGTAATTTATCGTTCCTTTCTTTAGTGACTTGTTTTGTGATGCCTTATGACATATTCTATATGTAAACCCTAAAAAGAGCAACCTTAATGTTCTCCTTAAACCTTCTCAATCGCTACAAATTGCTTGATCTTTAATGTTGTTTGTCTTTTCCAGTATGTGAAATTTGTCAAAAATTTTAATGCTGCCCAGTAGAAGTTACCAAAATTTCTTTTTCTACTACTGATGACCCAACAGGACAAGTTATGGGTATTCATTCTGCTAGTGAACTGGAAACCAAGTTGAATGCTGCTTCAAGAACATCTCGACTTGCCATACTATACTTTACAGCAACGTGGTGTGGACCCTGCCGTTTCATTTCTCCTGCTTTCACAAGTTTGGCTTCCAAGTACCCAAAAACTGTTTTCTTAAAACTTGACATAGATGAAGCTAGGGATGCTGCTGCACGCTGGAATATTAGCAGTGTGCCTACTTTTTTCTTCATTAAAAATGGAAAGGAGATTGACAAGGTGGTGGGGGCTGATAAAAGTGGGCTTGAAAGAAAAGTTCAACAACATGCACATTTGCCCTGAGCTAGCCTACTCTAGGAGCATTACATACGGTAATCCTTTCGATATTGTTAGCTTTTGTGATTGAACTCTTCAATTATACTGGATATGGGATGTAAAGAACCATGACATGCCTGAGATAAAGCAAGCGCCAGTTTTTCTGAAAGGAAAACAGAAGAAAAGAAAGAAATTTGCAGTTCTAGCCAGATTAAGGCCAAAAAGGTTTTGATTCATGCGGCTCTTGTCAAATGGTTAAAATAAGGCAACAGGGTAATATCAAATAGTGAATTTGACATTTGCGTGTTATTTTTATTGCGTCTTTTAGCCACATCGTACAATTTTCAAGGGAAATTGGATCCATTGAATTCGGTGTGGGAAAAATTTTCATCATTTTCTCTCATTCTTAGAATAATATCTGAAAACCACACGAAGAATGGTCGGTAAAGAAGTCAGCAAGCTAACAAAATGGCAATGTCAATCCAAACGCTCTCCATGTTGATAAGCATGGGGGTAATTACAAGGATCAAACATTCAATTTGGTCGCAAAGGTAACTGTTTGATTATGCAGTTATGCTGAGCTTCACATCTCCAGAGGGGCTGGGGAAACTTTTGCGGGATTCCCTGTAAAGCATCTTGCGCCTTTGAACTCATCGGAGGTTACTAGTGCTTTGAATGGATATAACGACTAATATACACCCTTGAAGGGTATAATAGTCACGGTACTTGAATAATTATCAAAGGTAGTTACATGAAGACAAATATGAATGCAACGTTTGATAAGAAAAGTACGCTGTCTGTATTTGTTTCTTCAGTTTTTTTTCTTTCCTTAAGTTTGATGAAAAGGAGAAGAATAACTCTTCAGTAAATTAGAAATAGAAAGTTCTATAACTGTTGGAATCATAACACGACTCCAAGTATATGATTCTTTGTTTTATATGCATATAAACGATCCTGCTTAACATGATCTATGTGACTATGTTTTGGTCTATTAATTTCTAATATTAGTATCAGAGTTTTGCTGCGGTGATTTTGGGGTGGTGACGCCACTACCGTGCAAGTGAATACTCACCCATATTCTTTTTTTTATTGTTGATGTGTTATTGATGAACATAGATTAAAAAAAACACACACATAAACAAACGAAAAACAACTAAACGCAAGAAGAATAGGAAGAAGACTCTTCTTCTTTCTCTACAGAGAGGCACGTATTGGTTAAGCATTTGTTAACTAACAAAGGCACGTGTAAAGTTAATGTTTATTTTGCATTGGTTAAGCATTTGTTTACTAACAAAGAGGCACGTGGAAAGTTAATGGTATTTGCCTTTTTTACTAATACATTACATGGTTAAAGAAGACAAAAGAGGGTTTTTTTTGGTCTTATTATTAATGTACATCGTCAAAGAAGACAAGTCTTCATAAATAGGTTTTTGGATATATGTTTTAAAATAAATGTAACATAAAAAAATTAGAAATATGTTTTCTTTGACACAAACTAATTAAGTTAGTTAAATTAGTTTTAATTATTATAAAATATTAGAAATTGTTATTATTCCTTTAATAAAAATAAACTAATTTGTTTAGTTAAAATAAATTTAGAAATAAGTTTCTAAAATCACCAAAATTAGAAATGAGTTTTCTAATTGGATTTTTTTGTTAAATCAAAATTAGACATATGTTTTCTAATTAAAATCAAAACTAATTTGTTTAGTTGAAATTAAAAAACAAGGAATTTTATTACGAAATAAGTTTCTAATTAAACCAAGATAATTGATTAGTTCAATTATAAGTTAAATTAGAAATAAGTTTCTAATTGATTAGATATTAAAA
>JANIHY010000006.1:45720553-45731289 GCA_027479065.1 Erythroxylum brevipes | reverse complement strand
TCTTCTTTTCCTTAAGCCTACGACAACTCTTCTTCTCCTTCTTTAATTCATTTAACTCATTTAATTCTCAACTTAAAGCCCTCTCTCAAAACTACATAGTTTTGAGCTCTCCCTTATCCTCTCTCTAATGGGCTCTCTTCCTTCTTCTTATTCATTTATTCCTAAAGCCCATTCCATCCAAGATTAGGTCCAAGCCTTCATTTAAAGTCCCAACTTCTAATTTCCAAACCCAACATAAAAATATCTATATAAACACATAATTAAATCAATTAAGGCAAAATAAAAATAATTAACCAATAAATCCATAAATCAATAAATAATAATTCAAATAAAATAAAAAAAATTTCGGGGCCCAACAGAAGGTTAGGGTTCTTCATTCACTACTTCTTCACTATATTCTACCAAGAGTAGGCTTGAAGGGCCTTGTGACAATGAATGATGAATATTGCCTGTATCATCTACTAAATCACAAACCCATTAATCTTTTGTACTTGATTTTGAAGTACATGATGAAGTCAAAAGGTGATTTTAGCTCTTTACAGTATGGAATGCTGTTGAAAAGGATTTTTAGAGAATCTAGAATCTTTCTCGACAGAGGTAACAGGGTAAAGATGGAAGTGAAGAGTATTATTAATGCCTCAACTATTCACATAATGGGGATAAAGTTTGATGATGAGTCGGATAGAAGTTTTACTCCCAAAGCAAGGTCTGAGGGGGAGCTTATAGTAAGACGGGCAAAAGTGAACATGATATGACTGTAAGAACAACAAAACCTCGTTGGACTTGAAGAACATTTGTAAAAGAAAAGACTAAGAAATCATTTGATGCATCAATAAAACCTAAAAGACGATTCTACAAAAAGAGGAAAGCTTGGTTCAACAATCATCATAACAGGTGTCATCAAAGAGAAAGGTGGAGACACTTCAATTAAAAAAATCCAAACAGTCAAGAAGGTCACAAAGACTATTGGCCTTATGACAACAAGAACAGAAAAAGAGGGCATCTCTGATTCGTGATGAAGATTCAGAAAAGCAAGAGAAAAGACAGCAGCCTACCAGATCAATTGTCTCTATTTTGTAAAGTCAATTAGTAAAATCATTTGGAGAGATTGAAATTAAAAGGAAGTTAGTATTTAAGAGGAAGAAGCCTCAATAACAACTTTCTTTTAAACCGGCAGAAGAACAAAAGAAAGTAAAGCCCAGTCAACAGAAGGTTTCTTCATTTGAGGTTCAACAAAAGGCAAAAATAGTGGAACATCAATTGGAACCTTATAATCCTACTCAACCAATCAATAAAAAGCATTTGAGAATGAAGATTATAGAAGAACCAGTATTTGTTCGAAGCAAAAGCTCAATTATTATAAGAAAACCTTTGAAAAATTTGATCAAGGTACTAGTCCAACCTATACCAATTAATGATCAAACGATACATCTTCTAAGCCATGAAGAATGAAGATTATATGGTATTCTATGAGATGAGAAGGCAGAACCATATCCATTAAAGATGTTACAGGATCGATATATAATCTATCCAATTACAAGCTGAACTTTGATAAAAATTATGCCAGATATACAGCCAATATGCTCAACCCTTGTAAGAAATGAAGAAAAAGGGAAAAATAAGATGTTTCCTTAGGGAAATAAAGATGATCTTACAGAAGAGCATATTCAAGTCACTGTGAAGAACATAGATGATGCATGCAATGCAACTCAACTTAGAGGTATCTATGTTCCACGTCACATTTCAAAAGCATCAGGAAGTAAATTTGGAGTTTCAATCACAGATGAAAACTTCATGGTAGTTGGGTGAGTGCAAGAAGGACAGTACAGGAGTATCATGGTTGAAGTTATCAATTTCAATTTAGAAACCTTTGTGCATTTAGTCATACATTTTAGACCTTTAGCTTTCATATCTTCAATCAAAGATGTATTATATCTTCTTGGGCAACCAATTCTGAAACTACCTAGACCTGATGATCTTGATTTTTCAGAAGGAAAACAAACTTTCAGTTTACCCTATATCAAAATTATAGAGTTAGACGTTTTACCTTTAGAACCATCTGCTGTTGAAAACCTTCATCGACTTAGTGAAATACACCAAGACCCTGCTATTAATCCGGAGTTCTTGAAACATTTCATAAATTGGACGGAAGCAAGTCACAGTTAGAAGGAAGTTCAGAAAGCATTAGCAAAAGAAATTGAGGAAGTTCATACTAAGGTAGATGAACTCGCTGACTCAATGGGTGATCTTCATGAGGAAGTAGCATTACTACGGGTTACTATCAAACAAGACCTCAAGACGATCTACACTGACATGCAACGTATGTTTTCTGAAGTTCTGAAGTGTCTACGATGAGCAACTTTTTGATTAATAACAACTAGGGGGAGAAGGAAATATAGAAGAAAGTATAAGGAAGTATAGAAGAAAGGAGAAGGAAATATAGAAGAAAGGAGAAGGAAATATAGAAGAAAGGAGAAGGAGATATAGAGGAGAACAAAAGAATAGATAGAAAGCATTGTATATATCTTGTATGCAATTTTTTTCTTATATTTTTCTTTGGTTTATTATTCGTCTAAATACTATTCATCTATAAATTTCATTTTAGCTTCTAAAATTATGATTATTTGTTATCATCAAAAAAGGGGGAGATTGTTAAGTCAAGAGGACTTCACTTTTATTAATTTTGATGACAATCAAATAATAATAATCTTATAAATGAATAAACTATTTTGATGGGTTTGTTAAGTGTTCAGAGAAGTATAAGACGAAGTCAAAACATAAGACGAAGTTGAAACATAAGACAAAGTGAAACATAAGACGAAGTGTAGCATAAGACGAAGCGAAACATAAGACGAAGTTTAGCAACATAAGACGAAGCGAAGCATAAGACGAAAGCGCAACATAAGACTAAGTGGAATAACAGACAAAATGTAGTAACAGAAGAAAAGTTATTCTAGACGATACAAAAGGAAGATATTCTAGAAACTCAGTCAGTTAATTAGTTGGAGCTAGTTACAGGACTCAACTAATAACTATTTCTAGAAGATTTAAGAAGTAGTTATTAAGAAGACAGTTGGAGACTTAGACTATAAATATTAGTTTTAGTTGAAAACTACAACAGATAGAGAATTACTCTTAAACGTTTTGATATTAGCAAAAATTCTGTATTCAAAGTGCAAAAGAAGTGAATAAACACATCTATAACGTGAAAGTTCAAAAATACGTTTCTTAGAGAGAAAAGGGAAGGCTAGAGCCTAGAGAGGCTAACATAGTTGATAAACAATACTTTGTGAGAGAGACCTGAAGAGGCTCTACGTGTTGAAAGAATACTTGTAAAGTTGAAAAGTATAGTGAAATCTCAAAAAATCTCTAAGGACTAGACATAGCTCAAGGTTTGGGGTGAACCAGTATAAAATCGCAGTGTCTATTCTCTAACCCTATCTTTTATTTTTTTTGTTAGACGAGTAGATAATATTACTTGCGATTGAATTGCTTATCAACTTTAGCAAAGTATTTTTAGTAATCATTTGAATTTTGTAAAGAAATTCAAGAAGTCTCAAAAGATTAATATTTTCGAAAAGATTACACAATTCAATCCCCCTTCTTGTGTAGTTTAAATATTATATTGGATTTCTATATTAACAAGTGATTTACTTCAGAAATGATCATCTCCATATCATTCCCAGCTATCAAAATATCATCTACATATAAAGAGATTATAAGAAACACATTCTCTTGTCTTTTTATGTATACACAATGCTCCTCTTCAATCATTGCAAAGCCTACCGATGTAATGGCTTGATGAAATCTAAGATACCATTTCCTAGATGATTATTTCAAGTCATAAATGGAACGTCTCAAGCAACACACTTTATGCTATTGTCCCTTTGCCCAAAACCCAATGGGTTGTTCCATATAGATCTCTTCATTTATTTCTTCATTCAAAAATGCCATTTTAACATCCATTTGGAACAAATCCAAATATAAATGCAAGAATAGCTAGGATAAGGCGAATAGACACAAATCTCATCACAAGAGAAAATGTCTTATCATAGTCCACACCCTCCTTTTGGGTGTAACCTTTCGCCACTAATCGGGCCTTATAGTTATCAATTGATCCATCTGCCTTGTGTTTAATCATCAAGACCCATTTTTTTCTAATGGTTTTGTGCCCAACAGGTAGATCGACTAAGTCTTACATATGGGTCTTAGCCATAGATTCCATCTCTTCTTCCATTGCTACAAGCCACTTAAAATTGTTGAGTTCATTGCTTCTTTAAAAGAAGAGGTTCATTGGCATCAACAGAAATGCTCAAGAAGGACCCAGCTTCTATTTCAAAGTGTCTACGTATAACATTTCCGCATTGGCTCCTATGTAATTCTAGAGACTGAGACTTAGGTTCTATGCTCCCAGTGACCTCAACAGTTATCAGAATGGATTGTGAATCCAAATCCATTTGGGACACTTCGTCTTGATATTCCTCTAACCTATAGAGCTCAATACTTTGTTTGATCTCACCATTACTAGGGAAATCATCCTCCAAAAAATCCACATCTCGGGATTCAACCTTAGTGAGCCCTCCACAATGTTCACCATACATCATATAGCCCTTAAAATGCTCACAATATCTAATAAACACACATTTATTAGCTCTAAAGCCTAACTTCCCAAAATTATGAGAAGAATGGTGAACATTGCTAGTAGATCCCCATAGCCTTAAGCCTTACAAGTTAGGCTTATCTCAATCCCATAACTCATATGGAGTAGTTGGGACAAACTTAGTGGGCACTCGGTTAAGGATGTATGTTGCAGTCACAAGGGTATGCCCCCAATACTTAATCAGGAGGTTGGCTTAAGCCATCATCGACCTAACCATGTCCAACAAAGTTTGATTCCTTCTCTCTATAACCATATTTTGTTGTGGATTTCTAGGAATTGTTAAGTGTCGGCATATTCCCTTATTCTCACAAAATTCTCTAAACTAATCAGAGAGATACTCTCGACCTTTATTAGTATGAAGAGCATTAATGCTTCTCTCTTTTTGATTCTCAACCTTAGCTATAAAGTGTTTGAAATAATACAAAGCTTTTAAGCGGTGAGACAATATAAACACTAGGCCATATCGTGATAAATCATCTATGAATATGATAAAGTAAGTCACGCCATTACGCGCTCTCATATTCATAGACCCACGAATATTAGAGTGGATCAACTCTGAAGGATGCGAAGCCCTCTTAGCCTTACCAAAAGGCTTTCTACTAGCTTTCCCGGTAAGATAAGGCTCACAAGTAGGAAGACTCACTTTGGTGAGAGAGCCCAATAGTGCTCTTTTAGTCAATTTGGACATTCTATTTTATCCAGTATGTCCTAATCAAGCATGTTATTTAACATACTCAAATTTAATATCAACTTAAGAAGAAGAAGCAACATAAGCAAAATATTTATGAGATTCAGATACATTTTCTAAGTCCATCATAAATAAACTATTACAAAGGTGCCCATGACCATAAAGGATATCATCAAGATAAATGGACACATCATTCTTACTAACAAGAAAAGAAAAACCTAAGTCTACTAGTGTCGATACTGAAAGTAGATTACATCAAATAGTGGGTACATGACGCACATCACGTAAGAGCAGTTTATGTCCATTGCGCAAAGTAAGTTGATAGGTTTCTATATCAAGGACCCTCTCCTCTGCTTCATTTCCCATTGTTACAAAATCTTTACTTGTCAGTAATTGATGGTAATCTATAAATCCTGCACAGCTACAGGTCATGAGTTTTATCGCTTCTGTATCAACAATCCAATCACGAAGAGAATGAGCAAAAAATGCATGTCTACAAACAAAGGCACGTACAGAAGAAGGTAAGTAAGGAAAAACCTCACAGGGCTCAGTACACTCCTGAGCAAAATATGCCTTCTTTCTACAGTTGAAGCACATGAGTTTGGACTTATCCTTCCTACCCTCGTGTTTTCCTTTTCGATGTTTAGTAACTTACCCTTCTTGAGGCCTTTGGTTCTTAGCTTTTCCCTTCTTGCACTTAGGCCATTACCCATGTGCCCATTTTGTGCAATTAATGCAACGACACTGCAGTTTAAGCTCCAAATGATGGGAAATGTCATCAAAGGTGTTAATGGCCTTATCATGAGTAAGGTCCAACTTCATTTGTCCCTATAAGGACTCAGGAATTGACTTAATGATAGCTAGAACTTGCTGCACATTTGTAAGGTCGTCATAACCTGCTGCCTTCATTTCTCTAATCACGGAGGACATCACCCTAAGATGTTTAATCATGTTATGCTTAGGGTTCATCATGTATTGATTGAACCTAAGCGTTAAGGCATCAAGCCTTGTGGCTGTTGTCCCTCCATATTTTAGGCGCAATTGTTCTTATATCTCCATGGTAGTTGGTAGTTCTCAAAGTGCATGCAAGCTAACAATACAAAAATGCGCACTTCAATCCTTCTTTTGCCAAAAAGCATAAGCCTCATGGTCATAGTGATGCTGGGCCAAATTCGCAGTCTCAAGTGGGCTCATGTTGGTGGTTAGATGGTTAAGCAACTCTTGTCCATTAAGAAGGTACTGAACCTTCCTATGCTAGATGTTATAGTTTTTACCATTAAGTTTCTCTCCCTTAGTTATCTCAATAATCGAACTCTTGGTTGCCATTTCATGACATCTCAATTAGTTAGCTCAACTCCCACTTTCATTATCAACTCGAAAATTTCACAAACTTACTATTAATCATCACTAACAATATAAACAATATTAAGTGCCTAATTATATTTAGTTCAATGATTAATTTTAATTATGGGTAACACATCCACTAAATATATCATCAACTAATAATGCATACATTAGTGAGCTCACTTTAAGACTCCATTGACATTTTGGTGCCTCATGTCCAAAATAAATTTATATCCTTAGAATTGGTGTGAAAATTCATCTCCCTACAAAGCCTCAATATTAATAATACAAAACATTAATAATTACAATTCAAATCATATTATATCATTCTACTAACAAATATTAAATGGGGATGTCACACCTTCTTCCTTGTATATAAGAAGTTATTTTGGAAAACATACATCACACAACATAGGCACCCATTCTAAATATCAATGCATCTTCATTTAATCTATGTCCATTGGCATTAATTAACAATTAGTCACATAGAAAAATAATGAACCAATTTATTAATAACATAAATAACAATCATTTAACACATAAATGAAATAAATAATAAAATGTAACTCGTAACATATATGAAATGTAGCATAAATTCATGAATATAACATGCAATTATCAAGCATGAAACCCCAAGTTAATAGCACAAAAAATATTTCGCTTATGTAATTAAGTAAAATTTCAAATTAGGCTCACAAATAACTCAAAATTTGAAAAATTTTAATAAATAATCCACCCCCACGATGCGCACGACACGGCTGTGTGACTGTGGAGAACCCAAATTTTTTAGAAATTCCAGTCTTTCATGGTCACGATGCCCACTTTGGGCTATCGTTTCGCATTCATTTTAACGCCAATTCGAGCATATAATATATCGTTGGAAAGATAATGTCATAAGGAACATACCCATGTACATATCTCATGCAAATCAGTATTGTCATAGTTTAAAAAATGAGCCTAAACTTTTGAAAAACACATGTTGCGGATGAACACATTTATATTAAACCTATATTTTCCAAAAATTTCAGCATTTCATGGCTATGATGCCCACTTCAAGCTATTGTTTTTTAGTAATTTTAACTTCGATTCTAGCATAAATATACCTTTAGAAAGATAATGTGCAAGGTACATATGTATGTGTGTGTGTGACAAGGAACATACCCATATACATATCTCATGTAAATTAGTATTGTAATAGTTCCAAAAATGGGCCTAAACTTTTGAGAAACACGTCGCGGATGAACACATTCATATTAAACCTAGATTTTCCAAACATTTCAGCATTTCATGGCCATGATACCCACTTCGAGCTATTGTTTCTTACTCATTTTAACTTCGATTCTAGCATATAATATACCTTTAGAAAGATAATGTGGCAAGGAACATATCCATATCCTTATATATATAACAATTCAGAAAATGGGCGTAAACTTTCGAGAAACACATGCCGCAGATGAACACATTCATGAACCGAAAATTCATCATGCAATATCTCACTCAATTCATATCCATGTTTTGCCAAATTTTAGACACAAGTTTATGAAATTATAAGGAACGTATCCATGCCAATATTCAAGCTAAAACAAAGAACACAAAAATTTGCCATTGATGGCCATGTTACACATGCATAAACAAAATTTAGCATATATGACATATTATTCTCATTTAACACAATTTCAAGAACGAAAGCAAGCTATACTGGCTTTGATACCAATGTTGGAAGGAGTAGTGAGACCTTACCTTTCTAATATGACAAGTCCCTTTCTTTATGTTCTTGCTTTACAAGTCCACCTTGTGCTCTAATGGCTCCAATGTAGCTCGAATT
The DNA here is from genome assembly GCA_027479065.1 of Erythroxylum brevipes. Taxonomy (NCBI): domain Eukaryota; kingdom Viridiplantae; phylum Streptophyta; class Magnoliopsida; order Malpighiales; family Erythroxylaceae; genus Erythroxylum; species Erythroxylum brevipes. The sequence continues at coordinate 45,722,772 of JANIHY010000006.1, read as the reverse complement.
TTCCCTTTTTCAATGTCGTGAGTAGCTAATAGAGTTAATCTAATTCATACCCCAAATCTCAAGCCTTGTGGATGGTGGCTCTAAGAGATAAGAACATGAGGGAGAGCTCAATATTTTTGGGAGAGTCTTAAGTGTAGGAGGGAGAAGCTTCTTCATCCATACTCTCTTTTTTTACAACTTATTCAAAGTAAAAGGGGTTAGATACTCCCACAAGTAACTAATTACTTGTTAGTTTTGTCTTTCTTGTAAAACCAAGTTTACTTGTCTACTTTGGTTTACTTGTGCCAAGGTGAAAACATTATTTTGCTATATTATTATACTACTTTCAAAATATATATAGTATTATACATTATAACTTTCATCATAAAATTGGTATATAGCTAACATAAAATTAACCATTATCAAGATAATGAGTGTTAGTTATTTTTAACCGAAAATTATCTGCTCAAAATTGCCAACAAATGTGTAAGGGCAGATCATTTAATGCAAAATCCCTTTAAACAAAAAAGAGTTTCACAAAAAATATTTAAAACTCAATTTCAATTTACTTAACTTTTTTTTTGTTTTCTTGATTTCGTAAATTTCTTAATGACTTAGTATTCTATTTATCTTTATGGTCTGTATAAGCCTTTCTAATATTGTACTTATTCTTATCCTAGTTGAACTAAGAGCGTCGTATACTTCCAACTTAGTTATTTACTAAATGACCTTACGTTATGGTTTTGTTACTTACCCAATCTTTGCTTTCCCTCGTCTTTGAATCTGTTTAGGAAGTTCCAGACCCTTTGATTCCTTACAATTTGTCTAACTCGTAAATATTCAATTTCAAAACAAATATCGATAAAACCAAAAAGTTCTGTTCCTATCGAAGCATGCTCATCAGTTTTTGGACTAATTATCTGTAATCTGGAAATACTAGCTGGTGACGGTTTCCTACAATAGTACAAATAACTTTAACACTACTCGCACGCAGGACAAAGATGGGGCTATCGATTTCTATGCAGAAAGTGGAAACGCAGAAGTCAAAAGCTATCTTAGAACAAAGCCGGCCAATGTTCTAGGTTGAATTCTCGCCGGCATTCATACTGACAACACATCTTCTTGGAGAATTATGGATGTCCTTATTGACCACCAAGACTCTCCTTTGTTGTTTCGCAATTTGGACAGCTGACATTACCATACCAACTGTATAGTTCATGCCACCCAAATGAAACCTATAAATAGATGAAGCACAGCCATCTAGGTGCACACTTCAAAACATGCAGGAGGCACAGTTTCGAGATATTGGCACGGTTCAATCTTATCTTGGTCTTGGCTGTTAAATCAATTCTACGATTTGATTGAGCCGCGCCAATATCGCGTGCTACCGCTACTTGTACAAGTGTTCACAAACATTCTACCTGTGTTACTACACATTCTGCACTCCAGTGGCCATCAGGAGGTAGGTTGCTGGTAATAATAGCAGTATTTAACGAAAAAGATGATCGATGTACTTCCGCATTGCCTTACATAATTCTTTCTTCCTATGTGTACTTGTATCAATGTTTCTATATTCAATAGCTAAAACATAAAAGTCATTCTCAACCAATAATGATTGGCCTCCTAACTATTAATACAAAGTTTTTTCTGTTCTTTGTAGTATGCATGTTTTATATAGTCGATGAATGTCTAGGGTCCTTAGATAGAAGCAATTCGCCTCATAAGTTAACCTTAATTATTGTGCTATAATTAATAGCATTGCTAAGACATTAATAGTAAACATCGATTTTTTCCTTTTTTTTTTGTCTAATATGGTCTTTTAAAGATTTATAGGTATTTCAATTAATTTAGGGTAACTTTCTTCTAATTATTTGAATTTTTTTAAATATTACACATAAATTAATCAAATGTTGACGACATGATGATCTAACCCAAATTTTAAATTCATCAAGAACTAATTAAATTCGTCTCATTTAAGATAATTACAATGAATTATTGATTTGAGTTGTATGTAATTATTTTGAATCGGATTTAAGAATTGAACTAGACCATTATGTCAGCAACATTTGATGGTTCAAATGTGATGTTCATATTATTTGTGTTTTGGAGAATAAATTTTATTTTTAAAAAATAAATAATTTAATGACTTAGGCCTTTGTCCAGGATATGGGTCAAATTTTGCAATCTTCTACTCTGGCCCCAGTTAAGAAGGGGAAACAGTTCGATAAGCTGAGGAAGTA
>JANIHY010000006.1:45700054-45710622 GCA_027479065.1 Erythroxylum brevipes | reverse complement strand
AATCAAACTATGCAATAATTCCTACAATCAACAATTCATGCTTAATGACATAAATCAAAGAAAAATTTGGGGCCCAAGAATTTAAACCAAAATCTTGTCAAAATTCAACAAATCAAAATTCTAATCTTACCTTAATCTTCACTAAAAGAGAGGTTTCTTGGCTTGAATTAATGCTCTTGTGCTCCTCTTCATTTTTCCCTCTTGAATCAACTTCGAAAAGCCTCTTAAAAACTTAGAAAAATCAAACCTTAAACCTTTTTCTTCTTTTCTCTTCTTCTCCATCTGAAATACACTCTTCTCATTTCTTCTTTCCTTTTGTTCCTTTCTTTCCTTCAATTTCGTGCTTCTCCTCCTCTTATACAAAAGCCCACATTTCTAATTTACCAACTTGCCATTAATGAATGAGTAATGACTCATTTGCCCTTCCTTATAAGCTTTGAAACTTAAAAGCTTAAGTATTCTTCCAACTTCGCCCCTCATGCATTTTTAATACTTTAATTCAATAATTCACTCCATATCATATGGCCTTGCATAAATTAGCATGCTAATTACTCACATTAACATGCTAATTAAATCCTCAAAATCATAAAATAAATCAAAGTATCAAAATATCATTAAATCATTATTAACTTAAGACATTTTTCTAATCATCAAATTGAAGGAATTTGCTAAAACTTCCTTCTAGAGAAATGTTTCTTATAGTCTCAATTTTATAATGACACCAAAATAATTCAATTTGGTTCAATACTCCAAAAGGTATACTCTAAACATTTTCGGACTATTCTTATGCTAAAATATTTTCCTGCTATTTACTTCCATCCAAAAATTGATAGTCTTAAAGACTAAATTGAAACTCTATTTCTTTAGAACATTTGTAGTACTATCTCTCTAGTTCAATCCAAATTAAGAATCACCCAATTTAGATGACTAGAGAAAAAGTTATGGCCAAAATACTTCCAGCTCTTACTAATCCAAGACTGCACATTAAACCCAACTTCAATTCAGAAATTGAAGGTCCTAGAGTCCGAATTAAAATTCAGTCCCTTCAGATAACTTTTAATTCCATGTCTCTAGTTTATTTTTCAACAAAAATCAACTCAATTGGATCTCTATAGATTTAGAATTTACCAAAATACTGAATCATGTTTAGAAAATTTTCCAACTCAATTTGATTCAATCAAACTTTCTCAATTTAATCTAAAAAATCCCCAAATTTTCCATGAAGAGGTAGAGGGATGTCTTAGGAATCTAACGTTTTAAAAATCAAGTTAATCGGATGTCGAACGAAAAAGTTATACGCGAAAGAACAGACAAGGGTCGGATCACCTTGCGAGGAGGTCGCAAGGGGACCAAGTCGCCCTCGCGACACGTAGACGTCCCGAGGAGCACCTCAAAATGGGGCGCTCGCGATCGCAACGCCTCGCGATCGCTAGGCTGCCCCAAAATACATAAATTTTGACTCAAGAGTCCAAAATTTACAAACTTGGTATCAAAAGAAAACTAAAAAGAAGCTCTACAACTTTTATAAAAAACTTAAAAATCAATTCTGTCTCTAAAGAGGTCAAAATCCCACTCAAAATTTCTATCCCCATTTAATGTCACCCTAAACAGTAACACAACTTCTAAAATTTCTATCTTTCAACTCCAAGGTCTAAAAATGTCATACTTTATATCAATGAAAAGATAAAAATGCAACGTATAACTTTCATGAAGGACAGAAAAATCAAATTGGCCTCTAAGGGAGTCAAAAACTACTTCAAAATTTTAGTCCACTAATGATCATCCCAAATAGTAACAAAAATTTCTAAAAATCATAACTTCCTATTCCATAGTCCAAAAATTCCATACTTTACATAAATGGAAATATGAAAACATAATCTAAAACTTTCATGAAATACTTAAAGGCAATTTCAACCTCTAACTAGGTCAATTTTTCAATCAAAGATTCTGCCCCTAAACATTCACCCTAAATCACATCCAACTTCACAATTTCACATCTTTCAATTTCCACAATCAAAAATAGCATATTATACATCATTGAAAAGCCATTAGCTTCCTCTACAACTTTCAATAAGGCTACTTGATCTAATTCAAATCACATCAGTACAAAATTTGCCTCAAAGCATAGTACACACAAACTTACCCTTAATAACATTATTAAAAACAAAGCAAAATAACTTAAATTCGAAAGATCATAACTTTCAATTTTAATATTGAAAAATGTTATACTTCATAGCGATAGAAAGCTATTAACAGAGACTACAACTTTCATGAAGATTATTTTATCAAATTTTGCCTCAATCAACCCAAAAAAATTTACAAAGATTTCACATTAAAATGGTCAACTTTCTGTTACTATTCATCCTCAAAATTTCAGATTTTCAATTCTCCAAAATCTAACACTTTCATTATTCATTTCTTGCTTTTCAATTCCATTTAAAACAATTCATTCACTATCAATTTTATTTAAACTCAAAACACCATTTTAGGCCAAAATTAATCATAAATATCAATAACAAAAACATACACACATATGCTCTCTCATCATCAACTTGCTAAATTCTCCTATCTTAATTTCATATAACAATTCACATTCTTGAATTTTCTTTTTCTTTACACATGAATAATTCACTACAAATTCCTCATTTAATGTCAATTTATAATTCAAAATTCCAAGAAAAATTTGGGGTCCAACAATACAACTACCCAAAATGAGCGATCTTAAATTATTTTACGATTTATTAGGCATATGAACTATACAATAATAATAGGTAAACACAAGATCGAATCTAGTGGAGAAATATGATAATAAAATATTTAATGTCTTATTAGGAACCCATATATAAATTGTATTATCTAAAAGTATTTCATTTTTAAAAGCTATTTCTTTATTCCCATTTTGTAGGACAAGGCACATAGGTAAAATACATCTATAAAACATACCAAAATATTCAATTCAATGAATTTACATATTACTTCCTGAAGCTTTTGATTTTATCCCTTTCATCCTTACATTTTTTTCCTAATAAAATGGAAACACATAATTAAAGATTAACCTAATTGTCAAAATTGATTTAAGACCTATAAATCTTTGAGATTCTCAATACTTGTAAACTTTGTAGAGTTATAACTTAAATTGTAATTGGTGGTTATGTTCTTCACCCTACAATATCCAACATCCACTGATTAGCCTCTTTTTTTTCATTTGGCTTTAACATAGGTGGTTGACTTAAAGGATTAATATTAGAACAATTTTCTTAGCATCACTTGTAGACCACATTTGAAAAAAAAAGTTTAAGGTTAAAGACAAATAAATAACCTATTATCTTATATGTGTATATGTTGAAACTTCTTGCAATACGCCTTTTATTGGACATGTTTTTCTAAGACATTGTTGCTAAAAGCAAGTTTGACAGGTCATTTTCATTTCTCTCCTTGATATCTTGTTGCCTTTAGTAGTAATCTCCTAATCCTCTTTTCGTTTATTCTTTTTTGGCCTGCCTGACATTTTTTGAAATAGAGGTGGTAATGGTAGTATATGTTCAATTTTAGGTCAGAATTTATCTCTTTGAACTGGCACTATCATATATTGATAAGCTTGTAGATACTTGTCCTACATAAACCAATGAGATACATATTTTATAGGCTCTTCATTATTGTGCTCAATAATAATAAGGACATGTGAATATGTGATTTTTAACACATCGAGGTTTTATAATTACATGTCTTATTTCTCAAATTCACAACATGCTTAATTATTTTCTATTTTAGTTCGAATCCATCATCACCATTACTCTCAAGTTCACAATCAATGCTTAACTCCTTATTAATTCTCAATTTTTTCTTTATTTTTGGACCAATTTCATCTCTTTATTTACTTGTCATGTTCCTAGTCTTAACTAGTTGTTTCATCACAAGTTCTTCAACTTCAATTATACTTTCAATAAATGTTTCACAAAGATTATTATCCATAATATCATATTTGAATGAATTGTTGAAATATTCACTTGGCCATTTTTTCTTTGGAATTCGTAGTAGATATCTTTGAGTATTTTCCAAGTCCTCTTTTAACTCCTTTAAATGAAAAAAAATAAGTCAAATTTATTACATGACTTATAATATTACCATAATAGTGTTTTTAATTTGAGTCCTTTGTGATTTCTTTTTCTCTAATTAACAAACATATATCTTAAACAAGACCTTACTTCAACCTTTAGGAGTTGTCTACTAAACGCTTCCATAAGACCTTATATAAATTTAATTAAAAAGTTTAGTAAATAAGGAATAGGAATAATTATTTATTAATAAAGTTTATAAAATTCATATTATACATTTTATCAATCAGAAATCAATGCCCATCCACCTCCATCTTTTATATGAAATTATTTCTTCAACAACTGTAAAAATCAATTCTAAGAATATTTTTTAAAAATGAATCATAGCCTATGCCACAAGAAACATCTTATTATTATCATCTCTTCCAACTGTTGTTAATAACTCACCTTTTACATTCCCTTTGAAAAAGTAACCATCTAGTCATATCAACTTTCTATATCCCACGAAGAAGCCCTTCTTGCAACACTAAAAATCTTGCAACAGTGAGAAAAACATACATTTTATCAAATGATTGCTACTAATTATCTTTAAGTGATGGCTGTTTTATAACCAATTCAATTCTCAAACTATGATTTAACCTTAAAACTTTTCCTTTATAATCCCACAAATTGCTATGTTTTGCCCTTACACTTCCTTGCATTTCCTCTATCACCAACTTCCTAGCCTTATAACAAACATGTAACTCACATTTACTATCAAATCTTTCTTCATAAACTTCCTTAAGTCTATTAGCTTCAATGCAACGAGTCCTATAAAGTCTTTTTAATTAATTGTTAGCAAACCGCATTGAACCCACACTTTTATTAAGAAAAATAGGATTGCATATGTGTTTATGTTCATAAACTCTTACGTATATACAAATGTATAAGTGGTCAGTCCACAACATTAATGAAGCCTAAATTTAAACTTACTAAACAATTGAAAATACTTGAAAATATTTAAATATTTCACCAAGATCACAAAAATATACCATTTGTAGCACTTTCTCATATATTTGACTTTCACAAATTGTTTGGTATTCCTTGTAAAAGTAAACTCCCTTCTTACATCAATAGTCATCTTATGAAATGCTTCCTTGAATTGGTTAGAATTGTTAACCAACATACCAAGCTTAATCCCAATCTTTTTCTTTTGAGGGTACAATCATCTAGGGGCTATTTGGTTTCGTTTTTTTGTTAGTTTTTAGTTATCGTTTTAAAAAGAAAGAAACACTCCATTAAAACTTGTTTGGTCGAGGATATTGGTAGTTTTTCGTTCAAAAATAAGGAAACCGCAACCATTTTGCGAAAACCAAAACATAACGTTTTCGTATTCGTGTATTATTAAAATAGGTTTTCATAACTAGTTTCCCTGTGCCGCCTATGTCTTCAACCTCTTCCACTGTTAAAAGATCTTGCATATAGAAATCAACGAAATTGCGTCTTTTGCTTGCATATAGAAATCAACAAAACTGTGTCTTCTGCTATCTTTTGCAGCTCATCACATCACGCAATTTCTAGGTTTGTTTTCATATGTGGTTATTTGTGTTTTCTAACCTGTTGCTCGAAAAATATTACTATTATTTATGTTGAAACATACACACTTCCATCACCTTCTCTTTTTCGTATTTACGCAAGAAAACACACGTCCATCGCCTAGCTTCTTTCTACTTACTATATAACTTATAAACGTAATAGTAGTGTAGAGAATTATGCTAGTTAAACCGAAATGGGTATTAGTTATGGATAAGTTTTGGCAACTATTGCTGTTTCTGGGTCTTGGAGGCTGTAGGCTGTAGGTTTCTTCAGCTTTCTGTGTTTGCAGTGCCTTGGAATTGAAAAGGCAGCTACTTTGTTCTGGCTTGATCTCTTATGGGTATTCACCGTTGGTGGTTGGGATTTAGAAACCAACAACATTCTCCGAAATTTAAATTAGTGAGTTTGTGGTAGAAAAGCTACTTGGTTTAAATTAGTCTCTGCTCTTCTTGTTGTGCTTCCTAGCATACCTCTGGTTCCTCAAGAACTTGGGGTCCATCCCTTTGGTGGAGGTGTGGCGTTGCTTCTTAGGCTTCTTGATTCCATTCTTGTGGGCCTTGTATGACTGGTTGGTCTTCTTCTTAGAACTTCCTCTACCATAGTTGTTCACACAGCTTGCCACTTCCTTCTCTCGTGGGTTGTCCCTGGAACTGACGCTTGTGCAAGTAGGATAAGCGCACTAAAGTGTGCAGAGGTTGTGGACACTGGTTTTCTCCGAACACCGAAGCTATCTAGAAGAGAACTGGAGTTGAAGATCCAATCTTTTAGGCACTTGAAGGCACATGAAGCAACAAATTTGGATAATGAAATGTCACATAGAAGTACACAAGTTTTGTAACAATCACTAAAAGACTCTGCGGTGGCTGACCCCGTCAACAACCCCATCACCACCACACCAACCACCATTAGAGCTCTCACTCTTTCTCCTTCCATTTTCTTGTCTTGTGACATTTTTTATTGAATGAAAAGCCTGGATTTATCTTTAAAATAAAAAAATGGTCATGCATTACATGCAACTGTTGAAACATTAAATGCATTACATGCCTTTCATGCAAGCCTTCAGCCTTCACGTGTATTCATGCATTAAATGCAACGTTGAAACATTAAATGCATTTACGTGCCTTTCATGCAAGTCAATATGTATATTCCTATTTTTATTATTGTCTTGATGTCATACCTTTTGTTAATGTAAAGAACTGATGTTTTTTTAAGTATGGAGTACAATGCATTGTCACATGTTTATTTTAAAATATATTTAGCATTTAATACTTTGTAAATATTATTGTGATTGATGTCACTTATATGTTATTACATTTATTTATAGAAGGCTTGAACAATATGAATGATGACAATGATTGTATGGAAGTAAATGAAAAAGATGGGGTATGGACTGATACGATAGAGATGTATTTAATCTCCTTGATGGTTGAAGAAGTGAAGAAGGGAAATCGAACAACTACTACCTTTTCAAAATCTGGTTGGAAGAATATTAAAACAGGGCTTCAAACAAAGTTCAATAAGGAGTATACTGATATTCAATTGAAGAACAAGTATAATGGATTAAGGGCTAGATTGAAGAATTTCAAGAACTTACTCAAAAAAACAGGAATCGATTACAACTCTTGTACTAGTGAAGTTAATGTTACAAATGAATGTTGGGAAAATCTATTTAAGGTAAAATATGTCTTTTGTTTTGTTAATATCATATTATATATTATTCATTCTCATTTATCTTTTTCATCATTATAGGTATATAAAATGGCTCACAGACTCAAGAAAAAAGGATGTAAGGAATTTTTAGACTTATGCCATATTTTTGGAGATACTACTGTAATTGGTGTGCTTGCACATCCATTAACTAAATCTCCATCGAATAGTACAGAAGAAGAACATGAAAATGATATTGATGAAGATTACTATGATGGAAAAGAAGATCAAGATAAAAGTTCTCCATCTACAAAAAAAAAATCTCATAAGAATAAGAAGGCAAAGAAGACACATTCTAATATTGTAGAAGAAGCCTTACTTATATTTAGTGAACAATCAAAACGAAAGAATGATTACTTGAGAAAAAATTAAAGGAAACATCATCTACTGTAGAGAGTAGATCTCAAGAGTCTAATATAATGATGGAATGTCTGAATTCTTTAGATGAATTGGGTGTTAACAGTGTGTAGTATGGAAAAACTGTAAAGGCTTTACATGATTCTCCACTTTATACGGATATTTTTTTGAAGATGACACAAACAAAGAAGCTGGATTGGATTATGTCGCTTTAGTTATATTTTCATGTTATTGCATATCTAATTTTTATTGATTTGACACTTTTATATTAAACACTATTCTATATTTTTAACATTTTTAGTTTGTGTTTTGTATGAATAGTTGACTTAATTTTAAGTTTATATTTTGTATGAATATTTTTCTATATTTGATTATATATACTTGATTGAATATTTTATTAATTATTTAATGTTAACATTGTAGATACATGGATTTGTTATCAGATTTCGAATCAGATTCTAATGATGAACTGAAGAAGGTAATCATTATTGTTGTAGCTGTAGGAGAGAACAAATATTTTCATTTACAAAAGCAACCATGTAGAACTTCTGCTCTACCAGGTCATGATTAGATATTAGAACTTTTCAATAGAAATCCTACAAGGATTTATGAAAACATAAGAATGAGAAAGAAAATCTTCTTAAGCTTACGTAATGAGTTAAAGAGTTTAGGAGACTTAAAGGCAACAAATCATTTGACTGTAGAGGAACAAGTAATAATTTTCTTGATGACTATAGGGCATGGTAAGACAACTAGAGTCAATTCAGAACGCTTTCGATATTCGACTTGGACAATTTCGAAGTATTTTCAAAAAGTTTTATATGCAGTTAATCGTCTTGCAAAAAGAGTAATTACTCTACCATCTTTTACTAATACACCTTCTGAGATTTAACATAATTCAAAATTCTTTCCATATTTTCAAGTACATCTATATATTTAATTACTATTTCAATTATGTCCTTATGATTAAATTTTATTTTAATATATTTTTAAATTTTTAGGATTGTATAGGAGCAATCGATGGTACACATATTGATTCTCATGTTCCAACCGATGAACAAATACCATACAGAGACAAAAGAATTAATCCAACCCAAAATATTATGTGTTGTTGCTCATTTGATATGTGTTTTGCGTATGTAATGGCAGGATGGGAAGGTATTGTAAATGACTCTCGAGTTCTTTTGGAAATAGTGACAAATCCAACAAATCAATTCCTTATGCCTCCATAAGATATTATATTATTTTAAATAAATATAGCAATTATGATTCATTTTAATTTCCTTTTGTTAATACTATGTTTTTTTTATGTTAGGTAAGTACTATTTGGTTGACTTGGGTTACACTAATATGCCTTAATTTTTTTTACCATACAAAGGTGAAAGATATCATTTACAAGATTATAGAGGCAAAGGAAGATCTCAAGGTCTATAAGAATTGTTTAACTACAGGTATTCTTCATTAAGAAATGTTATTGAAAGATATTTTAGCGTTTTAAAAGTAAGATTTCCTATACTTAACAACATGCCGATTTAAGATATGAAGAAACAAAAATATATCGTTATTGCTTGTTGTGTTATACATAACTATATTAGAATGTGTGGACAAAGTGATGAATTATTTGAAAGTTGTGCTGAAAATGAAGAACAAATTATCGGAAGTGAAAATGAAGATGCAAGTTCTCAAGTGGAGTATAATATCACTCCAGCACAACTTTGAGGTATGTCTTGGAAGCGAGATGAAATTGTTAGACAAATGTAAGGGGGTGTTTGGTTTGAGGGTTTGGGAATGAAGGAATGGAATAATAGTAAATTATAGTGTTTGTTTAGGGGTTTTTAATTCCAAAGGAATGGATTTATTCCATTAAAATTGGGAATCCACCAAACCCCCCAAAAGAGTGGGTATCAAATTTTCATTCCAAGTTGGGAATCCACAACCCATCGAACAGTCGTCTTCTCATCTTCTCCTGCTCTCTTCTCTGATCGGTTTCCTCGCTGTTGCTAGGTATCTGCTCTAGATGATTATGATGATTAAGGCATTTTTGTATCATCTGCGTAATTACTTCAGTTTGAAAAGTTCTGGAATGGATAAGAGCGTAGTTTCTATCTATCGTTGTCGAACATCTACCAAAACCAGTCGTCGTGTCGAATATACAATGAATGATATTGAGCGTAGGTATTTATTAGGTTTGGAAAAGCGCAGATTTTGACCTGAACACATACTGTTCATAAATTTTTTACTTTTTTATGTATGTGTACAGGTCGTGATATCTTTTTATGCTTTCATACATGGGAGATCGTGATATCTTTTTATGCTTTTATGTATGTGTTCATAAAGTTTTCCATTGATAGTGTGTTATATTTTACTTTTTATGTATGTGTACAGGTCATGATATCTTTTTATGCTTTCATACATGGGAGATCATGATATCATTTTTTGCTTTTATGTATGTGTTCATAAAGTTTTCCATTGATAGTGTGTTATATGATGGCTAAACAATATACGAAAAAAATCAGTTTATGATTGATAGTGTGTAAAATTTTCTCCCTTTGGTCTTATGATGATTAGGCTGAAGTTGATTCTTTTATAATTTTCAAAAATGCAATGCTTATATAAATCTAATTTTAATATACTATACTTGAATAGCAATTTATACACTTGTTGCTTTTATGTCCCAGTCACATATTTCATAACTTAATGACATTAGAATCTAACATTAGCTACCTTTAATTTCAATGTAGAACATTATGGCACGTACCCCTATCATAAGTAGACGACGCAAATTAATTCGAAATGCTCGGATTATGGCAACATTGGTTAATGTATTCAATCTAGTTTTTGTTACTTGGTATCAAATGTTGTTGATGCATTTGC
>JANIHY010000006.1:45687231-45699954 GCA_027479065.1 Erythroxylum brevipes | reverse complement strand
TATTGTTGTATTTTTCAGTTTTCTCATGATGCAAGGCTTTATTTACATTTCGGGTTTTATGGTTCAAGTGTATTTTTTATATTTCACAAAAACTAGTTTCCCTGTGCCGACTGTATAATATTCTTTATCTTCAGCCTCTTTCGTTGTTTCTTTGGTTATACCTACTGCCTATTTGTTTTATTTGTTTAAGTTGTTTCTGTCACTTGCGTTAAAAGGTCTATGCTTATAGAAATCAACAAAAAACCTATCATCTTCATCGTCTTTTCAATCTCTGCGTCTTATGCTATCTTTTGCAATCGCTTCTATCTGCAATTTTCAGGTTTGTTTTCGTATCTGATTATTTGTGTTTTCTCTTGACAAATATTGTTATTATTTGCGTTGAAACATAAACACATCTATCACATTCTCTTCTTTGTATTCATACAAGAAAAAGTAAAAGTTATGCTATAGTAGCATGCATATGTTACTGTAGCATAACTCCTCTTTTCTGTTCTCGCTTTCATTTTTCTTGTCCTTTACAATTATTAAAAAACATGTAACACTTTCATCAACAATGTTTTGTTTCAAAAGAGAGCCCTTCTTGTGTTTCTCACCGGACAGTGCTCAGGGATAGCTTTAGAACTACAAAGGTGCCAAGTTCTTCATTGTTGATCCACCCATACTTGGCCATGAATGGGTTAGCAAAATAGTCACGCGGATATTCAAAAAGACAATTGTTCCATGCATTATTAACCTCATTTAAGCAATGCTATTTCAAAAGTTGAGGAGGCCACTTGTAGAGATACCAAAGCAGAAAAGCCATGAAGCTGGTGTACGAAGAGAGTTGTTTCTTCACCCTAGTCCTGTGGTTCGTGATTTATGCCCTTGCAATGCAATTTTTCCAACAAGTTTCAGGCATAAACGTTGTTATCTTGTACAATCCCAAGATCTTCAAAAAGGCTGGCATCAAATATTCAAGGGGCTTGTTGCTAACAACTATACCTGTTGGAATAATCAAAACATTGTCAATTCTATTTGTTACGTTCATGTTAGATAAAAAAGGACGTGGGCCATTGCTTCTAAGCAGTGTTGGTGGTATGATAATGGCACTTTTACTTCTGGGGTCATGCCTTACAATGACTCACAACTCTGATACTAAGGTTTTATAGGCAATTCGGATAAGCATTGCAATGGTATGCTTATACGTGTTTGCATTCTCTGTTGGGACAGGTCCTATGGTTTATATGTATTACTCAGAGATTTTTCCATTGAGATTGAGAGCTCAAGGAGTGGCTTTGGGGATGGCAATGAATAGGTTGATGAGTGGGACAATATCCATTAACTTCTATAATAACAACTGGTAGGACATTCTTTTTACTTACAGGAATTGCTATGTTGGCTTTTGCATTCTTTTATGTATGTTGTCCTGAGACCAAAGGGAGGCTTCTCCAAGACATGGAAACGCTTTTTGGGAAGTTCTAGGGTTGGAGATCTATTTTGAAAGAAGAGAAAAAGAATAAGGAAACTGAAATTTAAGGAGTTAGTTTAGTAAATCCCGACCCTTTTCGATAAAGGAACAAGTAACTCCAAGATAGGAATGTTTGCTAACATGTTTGCAAGTAATGATCAAAACCTCGGATTCATGAGAAACATGGAACACGAAGACAATGGGAGTTCAAGTCTGGTGCATGGAAGGAGTATGCCTACATATGGTGGCGGGACAGGTGAAAGTGGGGACAGACACACTTTTGATTTCCAGTGAACTAATCGTTTTCATTTATTGTTTCACATGTAACAACATAATGAACAAGAGAGAGAGAAGGAACTTACATTTGCTTTGGTAGTTAAATCCTACGAACAGAAGTAATAACCAAATAAATCGTTCCCTATATTAAAGAATGGGGAACAAAAGGAATGGATATAATTGTGAATGAAAGAGGAAGACATAGCTCACGTGTAGGAGCAACGAGAAAAAGAAGGTAGTTGTAACTGAATGAACAGAAAAGGACTAGTTAATATACCTGACACACAGAAAGTAAAAAAATGATATCTAATCTATCTGCATAAGTAATATTTTATTTGCATATATTTAATTTTAGCTATAATGATAATTAATTAATTTAAAAATATAATGTATTATATTATAATTATTACACATAATAGTATAATTACAAAAAAAATAGAAACATAATATTAAAACCAAACACATTTTTGTTTTCAATTTTTTATTAAAAATCTCAACCAAACAAGTTTTTGTTTTCAGCTTTTATATTACAAATCTCATTCAAACAGGTTTTTGTTTTTTAAGGAAAAAACTGAAACCAAAAACAACCACAAAAAATAGAGATGGAACCAAATGGCCCCTTAGTTTATGTCTGAACCCCTTATCCACATCTAAACCACCTTCTTCAAAGCTATGATTATGATTTGATTCAAAGTATTTTATTATAATTTCATCTTCTATATCACTCCCACCAATATCATCTCCATCATCTGCTATATTTTCTTTTGTGGCTTTCCTTTTTTTTTCTGCTATATGTTGCAAATCTTGCTCTCGATTTTTTTCTTCAACTATCCCCTTTTAGATGAAGCAGTTAAATCCTTAGATAATTCCAACTCTTTATCCTCCAAATATGAATCAAACTCCTCTATAATCCTTACATCAATAAATAAATTATGTTCTTGTTCATCTGGATCAACTTTGCAGCATCCCATTCCCATACTAAGGGCTAGAACCCTAAAATTCGGTACTTGTGAGATCAAGAGAGATTGAGAAAAATGCATTTCATGCTCATGCATAATATAACGTACACACACACACGTGAATAGTAGTTTTTGCACATGAAAATAATTGTTCATGCACTCATTTGACATTTTTCAGGTATAATTGATCTATAAACGTGATTATACTAGGAATTTGTGAATTATATGTGTTATCAATTGAGTTGGAGTGTATAAGTAGTGAATTATAATTTTTGATAAAATTTGAGAATTTTATGAAATTATAGGTATTTTTGGACCAAGAAAATTGCTAAATAGCAAAGCAATAGTTAAATGGTAGTAGAAATTACTGTCCAATGGTAATGGAAGTTTTGATAAATGACCTTAGGAATTATTGACAAGTGTCATTGGAAAATTGGGAGGCAATTAGGATAGAAATTGGATTTAGGTTATAAGAATTGGACATGTGGTGTCACTTACCAAACAATGTCTTAACCCCACTAAGTTTTTAAACCCTTTTATTGCTCTCCCACGTTGCTTTTCATTTAAAAGCCCATTTGGTGTTATTTTGCTCTCCCCGTCTTCCTCTTCGTGGTCCTCTTCTCCTCCTCTTCATTATTTTCATTTTCTCCAACCCTTACCACATCAACTTTGAAGATCACACTTTTCTTCACTTACTACTAACATTTTGCTATCTCCTTCCTCATTACCACAAGAAACCTATCCTTACCTCCTTTAAGAAGATGATGAATGTGTGATGCTTGGGAGCTAGGGCAAGTGTTGTTTTTGAAGAATTTGAAGTGAAACCAAGTAAGTTATGCTTTAAATGTAATGGGTATTGTTAAAATGAAACTAGAATGACGAGAAATGTGGGATTGATAACTTGATTTTGTGAGCTGAATGTGTGTGACGTGGATGGTGAAAAAATCTATGTAAATGTCTTGCTTTTGTAATTATGAATGATCATTAATGACCCATGATTTGTAATAGAGATGTTTTGGAAGTTGGATGATCCATATAATGATGTTAGGATAAGTGTAGAAAATCAATTATGAATATGAAAATGTATTTTGTTTTTGGTTAATGATAAAATATAGATCATAGATTGATTTGTGAATGTTTTGGATTTGAAATGGGGATGAGAATCAGGAGTGTTGTGGTAGAGAAGGTGATCTTGGTATGAGTTATGTTGGGGTAAGATTTGGAAACAAAATTAGTAGTTGAGCTGGAAAATGTTGCAGCAACATGACCTATGAGTGTGCTTTTGTGTTTTAGCCATAACTTCTTCTAGAGTTGTTCAATTGAGATGATCCTTGATTTGGATTAAATTAGAGATATATGGATACATTTTTCATGAAGACATTGAATTCAAATTATTTCACTAAGAGTTTCTAATTTTGACTTCAAGTTGAGTACTGGGTGTGGGAAAAAGTGCAGAAAAACTGGATATATAATAGGTTCTTATTCTGTTTTCTTGATGAATTGATGTGAATCTATTTGGGTGTTTTCGTGATGATGTAAAATGATTCTAAATCTAAAGAAAACGATTAATGTGGTGTCTTGAAATGTGAATGATCAAGGTGATAGTTAGAAGTGAAATGAAAGTAGAAATGAAGTTGAATATGTGCTGAAAATTGATGATGAATGCATATATATGTGTATGTTCTGTTATTAATGTTTATGATCAATCATAGGCTATAAATTGTTTACAAATGATATTGAGTTGAAATGGAGTTAGAATAATGGATAAATGATGAGTATTGAACTATAAATGATAGACTAAGCATGAGGAATTGAATGTTGTAAGTAAAGAGTTAGAAATCTAGAAAAACATAGAATGCAATTGGACATACTTTAGTGCAAGAGGCTTAACTTTTTTTATAGAACTCGGATCGAGGATATTTAGATATGGTTTTAAATATTACTTCGAGATCTACATCTTCTATGAAGACTTCAAAAAGAGATTTTGATTTCTAGAGGTTCAAATTTTCAAGTTTCTATAAGTGACCCATAAAGGTCCATTTAAGGGACATGGATGTCCGCCTAACGGACATTCACTAGTCAAGTGACCTATTTGAGGCTTAAATGGGTCTTAAAGTGAACCTAGAATGATCCTTAGTATATGTAACTAACATATGATATGTTTGAAATGAAAATGGAAATTAAAACTTAGTGAACGAATGGATGAAATCAAAGTATCAAATGCATAAGTATAATGGGAATGCAGATGTTTATATGATTGTAGTTATGTTCAAGGAAGTTGAATAATATTTATTAAGTGATTAATTGTGAATGAGATTTGGATATTATGTGATCATATGAGGTTAGAAAAGAGATTATGAGAAATTATGTTATGTTATAAAATAACTAAGTGTTCTTGAGATGTAAGCTTATGAATAAGCTAGACACATTCAAAGGGTAAAGATTGCATGGAGAGTTTAGAATGATCGTGTACAAATGAAGTGTAAGTCTAAGTTCAATTAGAGAAATATGAATCATGAAATGGGAATGAGCATAATATGTGAATTTAGAAAATATACCCGAGATTTTCATTGAGCATGCATTATACATTACACATATACATGTGTGTAAAACTGAATGTTCATATGATTATGCAGTTAATAATGTATGTGCAATATGTATTTTGCATATTGATGATACAGGATAGAACGTTCGCATCCAGACGTTTTTGGATCATAGAAGCTAATGTTAATCTGGAGTGTATTGTGAGTAGACTGAGATGGTCTCACTTTATTGTTTGTTTCATTTGAATTTTGTATTAATTGACTACTGGATGATGTTATGAATGTAATTGACAGGAGATCTGATGAATGTGATGTATGAATGAAATATTGAAGTGCTCCTTTTATGTGAATTGGATGAAATACTTGATACATGACTTAGTTGTTAAATGCCATACTTAGTTCCGAAGGAAAAAGTGATCATGCATATAAATGAAAAGTGATACTCAACTCTAATGTTAAATGTTGGACTACGGTCTGATGATATGTGAATGTGAGTGAATGAGAATATGCAAATGTGATTGAGGCATTCCATTTCATGAATGCATGAAACATAATGGCAGTTGTAACCAGAGTAGTCACCGATCAGAGCTTAAAGCTCAACGTGTGAAAAAGAGCCTCGAGCTCAAAAAGGATTAAGAGCCTAAGGCTCACTATGTAAAATGAGCCCTGCATCCCCCAAGCAGATAAGGGATAGTTAGCAATGAGGCTAGTATCCAATGGATACGAGACAGTTTAGGCACTCGGTCACAACAAAGTAAGAAATGGAAAATGAGTCTCATGTGCACTGCATATGCATAATATGAACGATTAAATTGTATTGAATGTGAAATGATATTAATGTAAATTATGTGTTATGTGACTGGGTGAGCCATCGATGATGGTCACTCATTGGGTTTACAATACTCACCTAAAATTTGCAAATATTTTTCAGGATCTTAAGAATACCACGTTAGGCAAATAGAAGCATACCTTCAGCACATAAGTAAGGGATAAAGGTCGAGATTAGTTGGCATCTATATTGTAGTTCTTTATTTTTGTATTGAATTATATAATCCGCAACTTTTGTATCAAATTATGTATTCTGAAAGTTCTGAAAAATGTGCATATGATTTATGTTGAAATGTAAAGACGTTATGACTAAAATGTTTTGTATTTATGAAATAGGTCCCAAATGGCTATTGAAAATTTTGATGATTGTGTTGTTTCGATTGAAAATGATTTTCAATAAAAGTGGGCCTGATCTGATTATTGATTTCCACATAAGTTTGTTGTTTCAAAAAAAGTATACTAATTTTTGAATGATTGAGTGCTTTAGCATGCCACCCTCGCAGACTCAGATGTCACTCGGGATGTCAAGTACGGGTCTCGAGGGGGTGGGGTGCTACAATGTAGTATCAAAGCCTAGAATTACTATCTTATATAGGCATTTTCTGAAACATGTGTCCAGTTACATGCATTTTAGACATGTCTTAGCATGCAGCAGCAACTGATCCTTAGTCTGAATTGCTTTTACATGAGTCACACGCATGAGCATTCGTTAAGAGTTTAAGTTGTTAGAAGCATTAAGAAGAATGATAATATGTCATAATGTGAGAAAATGGAAGTTGTGGATATTTAAAAGTGAGAAATAGTATATGATTAGATATGACAGACAAAGATATAACACAATTGTATTGGTGGATGTATTATGAATATGATATCAATATTATACTATGGTGATATATCCTCAAATGTGAACCCAATGTGATTTTATTGTTGTAGATTGATTAAAGAAAATAGATATGTGGTTAAAAAGACATTATTTAAAGTGTATAAACAAAGTTGGATGAAAAGAGAATATGTTAGTGGGATTGAAATCGAAATTTCATGATAAGAGTTTATAACTTAGTGTAATGACTATGTTAGTGTGATCAAAATTGAAATTTTAGGATGATTATGCATCTATGATTCTGAATTGATTATGAACATAGGTAGGTATGACGAAATAATGAAAATTGGATGGTGAATGATAACGGTAGACGAAAAAGTTGTCAAGGTTAAGTTGATTTGCCTGTGTGAATGCACATCTGATAACGAGATCACCATGACAAGTGAAAATATTAAGCATATGTGTATTATATGTGTGGAGATGATATGGGAAGCAATCGGTGACTTATTGAATAACTGCTAGTCATAGTTCTTATAGTTCAAAGTCCAAGATGAGTTAGAGTAAGACGTGAAAGTGCTTATAGTAATCAATTGGGAATGAATTGAGATTGTTAATGATGTTACCATATATGATGAATTTGAGGAAAAAGAAGAAGGACACGATCATGGCATAATCCCCATGATCGAGGATGAGATCAAGGTATCCTTAGCATAAGCTACTAATTGGTGAGTTGTCCTAAATACGTCTTTAGATAAAATGTAGTGATTTTTATGGTATATACTAAGGTACTAGAGTAAATAATTTGCTTAATGCTTCAATGAGCCTTATTAAAAAGGATGTTCTGTTCATATGAGTTATGGCATAAATTGATCTTAATGAGATATTATGAAAAGCTGAAATTGATCTTCTTAAGGTACTAAGAATGACTGATAAGTAATGGTGAAGACAGTCGATTGATAAGAATTTCATAAGCGATATTGATGAAAGTAGCAAGAAATCTTCTTTCAAAGAAGAATTTTCCTAAATTAGTTAAGTTGGTCAGATGATTCAGATTAAGAATGATCAATGAAGAAACAAATCAGAAATGAATATGTAATGAATCAAAAGTGAATATTGGAGTCATATCCCTAGCGGAAACTCAGGCATAAGAGGTAGAATATGCTATTGAGAGTGTATCCATTTTGTCTGATGTAAAGTATCCAACTATGTGATTAGATTATTGAATTGGAGGTGACATTATTGCTAATGTGAGGAGCATTTAGGTCTCCATTATATTCTGTGCACATATATATAGGAGATACAAATTAGATATGAGGAATGTGTTATCAACCCAGGAAGTAAAGATTACAAATAAATTGAAATGTGTGGAGAAACTAGTATGACTGAATAGGCATTTGAATAAGTCAATGTGAAATAAGAGGAAATTGAATGAATGGAGAAAATTATTTGAGAAAAGAAGTCAATTGGGAAACTACAAATGACATGAGATAATATTACCTTAATTAAGGAATTAGTCACTTAAGGAATTATAAGAATCAATTATGGACACAAGGAAATTTGGGTAATATCTGTTGGAGTTAACAATGCCTTGACGGTATTATAGTATTTAAGTTTAAAGTGATCTTAGCAAAATTGTATCAATTAGTGACTATGATCATAGATGACATATCGAATGTGTTCGACAAGTGGAGAAGAATATTTTGAATACTTGAGAAAATCTTACATATCATGAAGGTAGAAACAATTATTTGCTAAGTTCAATAGGAGTGAATCTTAGCTCGATTGAATAAAATTTTGGGTTGTATAGTATCTGAACATGGCATATTGGGAAACCCCAAAGAAAATAGAGGTAATGATGTAGAGAGAAACTCCAGGGTATATATGAGAGATCCGAAATTTTCTAGAATTGGCAAGGAATTCGACACTACCAAAAGTTGTTAAGGGCTTTACTGATCTTAACTTTTTGACAAAAATGTTTAAGGAAAAATATGTAAATCATATGACTAATGAATGTAAAGAGAATTTTAAGGAAGTATAACATCAATCATAAATAATATCATTTGGAATTTGAGATTATTTAGTATACAATGATGTTTCACGCCGGGGATTAGGATGAAATCTAATACAGCATAATAGAGTGATTTCATATGCATTGAGACAATTAAAGTCTCAAAAGCTTATTATTTCATACATGATGTAGAACTTGTTGCAATAGTGATTACTTTGAAAGTTTGGAGGCATTATACGTACAGTGAAACATTTTGGATCTATATATAAGCATACAGACCATTAAAGCTTGAGGAAATTATGGAGTTTGAAAGAACTAAATATAAGGTTGAGACAATGAATAAAGTTACTGGAAGATTTTGTTTTGCAAATGAGTATTTCTCAGTAAAGCTAGTGTTATAATATGAGGTATTGAATAGAAAATTCCATAACAGTGTATCACAAATTTTGATATTGAGATTACCAAATCTAGTGTAATAAAGAGCATGGAATATTAAGTTGAATTTTGGGCAAATCAAAGTACTATTAGTTGTTAAAATTTAAGATCAGCTTCACTTGAAAAAATTAGCAAAGCCCAAATTGACGATCCAAAATTTGTAAATCTTATTGAGGAATTGAAAATGAATTAGAAATTTGAGTCCGAATAGGAAAATGTTACTGTGAGATTGAAATAAGAAGGATATGTACCCAATAAAGATGATTAAGCAAAGAGATTACTCGAGAAAGCAAGTGACAACCTAAGCTATACATCCTAGTAGGAATACACCGAAACAACATTTCAAGGCTAAGGATACAGAAACAAGTGACTGTATAGATGAGTTGCCAACAATTTTAACCATTAGAGATACGCTTAAAGCTTATAATTTGGAGTTTATAGGAACATGAAGTCAATGTATAGCATAAAAATCATTATCATAGTGATATCATTAGGATACTGTATGAGGCGTTATATGACAAAAAGAGTCGTTCGCCCTTATATTGAAATAAAGAGGGCCTAAAAATGGATAAAGGCCATAACCGATTTAAGATACTATTGACTAGTGAAATTGATCTGTGTCAGAAACTAAGTGATTCAAGTAAGATAAATGAAATTAGAGGATCAACATCGAGGTTATGGAAAATAATAAGATAGACATAAGAGTCGAGTGTATTAACATTGAAAAGATGTGAATATGCTAAGAAATAATGATATGATTTGACAAAGATGTATTGTCAACTTGCAAAGTGAAATTTTTGAGTAATCTGAAATATATTGAGGAAAGAATTAAGATATTATGATATCTGAATAAGTAATTGAAGGATTGATTGAATCCATTGACTATGGTCAGTTAAAAGAAATTATTTGAGTGATGAAGTTAAATGAGAAACGAAGGAGTAATTGAGGATGCAATTCCCCTACCTTCCTAATCAATCAGATAAGAATTTCGAGGACGAAATTTATTTTAAGGAGGGGAGAAATGTAACATCTCATTCCTATATTAAGAGTTAGAACCCTAAAATTTGGTACTTGTGAGATCAAGAGAGATTGAGAAAAATGCATTTCATGCTTATGCATAATATAGCATACACACACACGTGAATAGTAGTTTTTGCACATAACTATAATTGCTCATGCATTCATTTGACATTTTTCGAGTATAATTGAACTATAAATGTGATTATAATGGGAATTTGTAAATAATATATGTTATCAATTGAGTTGGAGTGTATAAGTAGTGAATTATAATTTTTTACAAAATTTGGGAAGTTTCTGAAATTATAGGTATTTTTAGACTAGGAATATTGCCAAGTGGCAAAGCAATAATTAAATGGTAGTAGAAATTACTGTCCAATGGCAATGGAAGTTTTGATAAATGACCTTAGGAATTATTGATAAGTGTCATTGGAAAATTGGGAGACAATTAGGATAGAAATTGGATTTAGGTTATAAGAATTGGACAAGTGGTGTCACTTGTCAAACAATGTCTTAACCCCACTAAGTTTTAAAACCCTTTTATTACTCTCCCACGTTGCTTTTCATTTAAAAGCCCAATTGGTGTTATTTTGCTCTCCCCATCTTCCTCTTCGTGGTCCTTTTCTCCTCCTCTTCATCATTTTCGTTTTCTTCAATCCTTACCACATCAACTTTGAAGATCACACTTTCCTTCATTTGCTACTAACATTTTTGTTATCTCCTTCTTCATTACCACAAGAAAACCTATCCTTACCTCCTTCAAGAAGATGATGAACGTGTGATGCTTGGGAGCTAAGGCAAGTGTTGTGTTTGAAGAATTTGACGTGAAACCAAGTAAGTTATGCTTTAAATGATATGGGTATTGTTAAAATGAAACTAGAATGATGAGCAATGAGGGATTGATGACTTTATTTTGTAAGCTGAATGTGTGCTACATAGATGGTGAAAAATCTATGTAAATATTTTGTTTTTGTAATTGTAAATGATCATTAATGACCCATGATTTGTTATAGAGATGTTTTAGAAGTTGGATGATCCATATAATGGTGTTAGGATGAGTGTAGAAAATCAATTATGAATGGGAAAATGTATGTGTTCTGTTTTTGGCTAATGATTAAATATAGATCATAGATTGATTTGTGAATGTTTTGGATTTGAAATGGGGCTGAGAATGAGAAGTGTTGTGTTAGAGAAGGTGATCTTGGAATGAGTTGTGTTGGGGTAAGATTTGGAAACAAAATTGGTAGTTGAGCTGGAAAAAGTTGCAGCAACATGACCTATGAGTATGCTTCTATGTTTTAGCCATAACTTCTCCTAGAGTTGTTCAATTGAGATGATTCTTAAATTGGATTAAATTAGAGATATATGGCTACATTTTTCATGAAGACATCATATTCAAATTATGTAATTAAAAGTTTATAATTTTGACTTGAAGCTGAGTACTGGGTGTAGGAAAAAGTGCAGAAAAACTGGATACATAATGGGTTCTTGTTTTGTTTTCTTGATGAATTGAGGAGAATCTCTTTGGGTGTTTTTGTGATAATGTAAAATGAGTCTAAAGCTAAAGAAAGGGATTAATGTGGTTTCTTGAAATGCGAAGGATTAAGGTGATAGTTAGAAGTGAAATGAAAGTGGAAATGAAGTTGAATATGTGCTGAAAATTGATGATGAATGCATATATATGTGTATGTTCTGTTATTAGTGTTTATGATCAATCATAGGCTATAAATTGTTTATAGATGATATTGAGTTGAAATGGAGTTAGAATAATGGATAAATGATGAGTATTGAACTAGAAATGATAAACTAAGCATGAGGAATTGAATGTTGTAAGTAAAGAGTTAGAAATCTGGAAATCATAGAATGCAATTAGACATACTTTAGTTCAAGAGGCATAACGTTTTCTGTATAACTTTGATTGAGGTCAATTAGGTATGAGGAATTCTTGTTGGGACCCGATCCGAAAACCGGATCCTAACCGGAGAAACACAAAACGAAAAACAGAATCGAATGGAAACGGAAATTTCGGATCGAAATTTCGAATTGGAAACAAAATGCGGAAGCGAATAGTAAAATGCGAATCGAATACAGAATCGAAATGGAAGCAAATGAAAGCGGAAGCAATAACTAATCGAACCAAACGAACAGATTTTGAAGCGAAATGATATACAGAAGTACCGAAGCAAAACGAAGCGAAATCGATACTTAACAAATGGTGCTGACATCCGAGAACAATCAAGAACATAGAAACACATTCGAATAGATGAACATAATCGCGTTGGAAACCCTAAGACGTTCCAAAAATCCGGTATGAATTTTTTTTTCTTTATACTCATCTTTATTCAAATTCATGCCAATCAAATACAATTAATTCCCACTTTTGGGAATTT
>JANIHY010000006.1:45658924-45669413 GCA_027479065.1 Erythroxylum brevipes | reverse complement strand
AGATTGCCGTAAAAGCTGAAAAAGCTAGGTTATGATTGTGCGTACCTCTGTTATGGAAGAATTATACCTTATATATGATTTTTCAGCTAGGTTTAGGTATTTACGTGTTTGCATGGGAGACTTTCTTCTACGGATGGGCTGAGAAGAGCATAGGGCTGGACTTGGGCTCGGCCTGGGCATAAGATTGATCTTTGAAGAATGGACCGATCGGCCCACGAGTCGTTTTGACTGGATCCGGGCCCAAAACGGTCGACCCGACCAGAAATAATTAGGATTTTGGATATCACAAAAAGTTTATAAAATTTTTATGATAATGATTTTTCATATACAAAACTTGTCTAAATTAATTTTTTAATTACATATATTATATCAATTTTTTTAAGAAAAAGATCACTAGTAAACAAAACTATAATTGCGCGACATCTATTCATTGGTTGATATGGATTATTGTTCTCGTTGTATGATAGACTGGGATTTTGGAATTTTGTACGGCAGTATGAGCAGGTTCTGGTTGACATATTTGAGAAAGAAATGCGTGACCGTGCAAAAGTATGCATTTTTCATAGCAACAATAAGAAGGTAAATTTCTAACTAGTTAATTAAGGTAAATTTCTAACTAGTTAATTTTAACTGAGCTTTCTCACAAAATCGTGCAAAACTATCCCTGACCTTGATGTGGACTCGTGTGATTACTTGGAGGGTATGTTCATCAGTATTGCATTTCACAATGGGACATGGAAGCTGGTGGCTTACAAATTATTATTTTCTATGGGTAAAAATTAATCACTAACGTCAACTTTGGGGACGTAGTCGAAAATGCAAAAATCAATTATTAATAAAAGATTGTCATATACTGATTAGGGACAATAATAGGTCGAACCGGCTGAGTTGTCAGGCACTAAGCTTAATTCTTTTTTTAAAAATAAAACAATGTTGTTTAATTTGAACAACCCGACCTCGTGCCCGATCCAAGGCTCGGTCAACCTGATTTGGCAAATTGACTTTAGGCAGGGTCAAGTTTGGCCCAATTGAGCCGGGGCCCTTCACTATCCATATATACAATAGGTACTATGGTTCCACCCGGCCTAAAATGGTAGAATCTTTTAATAAAGATATAATCTTTATAATATAAAATTGAAATTCACGTTCATAACTTTAAGATGTTAGAATAAATAATTGTAACAGATCAGTAGAGTATAATATTATGTACCAGATGCATAAGACATCATTGTTGCACTGAGATCCAGAAATTTTGCTATATCTTTTGTTATGAATTAGTTTCTTTCTTTCAACTCCCATTTTGTTGCAGAGAACTTAAAGGAAAACTCTCAGCAGCTACAATTAGTACTAAACTCCCATTTAGTACAGAACATAGATGAAGCATGCTCTGTAAAGAAAACAATTATAGGAGTCAATTGTAGTTCAACAATTAAAGATGAACATTATCCAATGAGGGGAAAACTTATAAAAGGGACGTTCATTGAATCCCTTGTGCAGATAGTTATTTGTATTAGGCCATTGTCTAATACATCTTCAATTGAAGAAGTTCTATCCTTGCATGAAAGACAAGTGTTAAGACTACCAGCTCCTGATGATTTAGATCTTCCTGAACCCAACCTACCTGTTCAACCTCCTACCTTAGAGACCATTGAAACATATGTTCCATCTTCAGATGCATATGTCACTATAATTGCTTTTGAAAAAGAACAACCGAGGGATGATGACCAACCAACCTCATCTTTTGACTTACAAGCAGAAGTTATTCAACTACGTAGAGAAGTCAAGGAGATAAAAGAGATATTAAAAGAATTATTGAAACATCATCAGTCATAATCATTTTTTATTAATAACAAATAGGGGGGAGAAACGAAAGGGGGAGAAGAAAAATTTTGAAGAAGAAAGAAAAAGATAGGGGAAGGAAGAGTAAGCAGAAAATGAAGAAATGAAGAACTAGAAGCTTGAAGAAGATGAAGTGAAGATATGTTCTTATTTCTCATCTGTACATTTTTTTACAGTTTTTCATCTTGCTTGTATGATTATTTGTTATCATAAAAAATGGGAAGATTGTTAAATCAAAATAACTTTACATAAATGATTTTGATAAAGTACAAATAATAATGAAAAGCAGACGGAAGCAAAAATGAAAAGTAGACGGAAGCCAAATAGAAAAGCAGACGGAAGCTATGTTGAAAAGCAGACGGAAGCTAACTCGAAAAGCAGACAATGAAAAGCAGACGAAGAAAGAAAAGTAGACGGAAGAAAAACAGATGATGAAAAGCAAACGAAAGAAAAGCAGACGGAAGCTAACTTGAAAAGCAGACGATGAAAAGCAGACGATGAAGGAAAAGCAGACAGAAGGAAAGCAGACAAAAGAAAAGCAGACGAAGAAAAGCAGACGAAGAAAAGCAGACGAAAGAAAAGCAGACTGAAGAAAAACAGATGATGAAAAGCAGATGGGAGAAAAGCAGACGGAAGAAAAGCAGACGATGAAAAGCAGACGGAAAAAAAAAGCAGAAGATGAAAAGCAGACAGAAGCAAACCACGTCAGAATCAAAAATCAGTTTGAGTTGGTTACAGAACTCAACTGAATAACCATTTCTTAAAAAAAGCAAGAATCAAGAATCAAAAAGTAGTTAAAGACGAAGACTATAAATATGAGTCGGAGTCAAAGAAGAAAAAGTTACACACACGAAAGTTACAAAAGCTATCAATACTTGAGATAAACTATTTTGTGAAAAATCTAGAGTTATTTTTCTGTAACAAAGCTCGAAAAACTTTTCAGTTGAAAGTTGTACAGATAGGTTGCAAAGGCTAAATGTAAAAGAATACTGACTATAAGAGACCTGAAAAGGCTCGGAGACAAAGAATACTTGTAAAGTTTTGAGAGATAATGAAATTTCAGAAAGATATTTGAAGACTGGACGTAGCCCACGGTTTGAGGTGAACCAGTATAAAAATTGTTGTGTCAACATCTCTCTACCCTTTATCTCTCTTATCTTTCAATTTTCGATTTTACTAGTTTTTATACAAGTTTTTGAAAAATATGTTATAACTTCGATTTTCAGTAGTTCTTGTGAAAAGAACAAGTTTCTTTTAACAAAACGTTTTCGAAGGGTTTTAAGAAAAAGGAAATACACAATTCAACCACTCCTCTTCTTGTGCATTTGCATATCGTATAATAAGTCTTGTATTAACGTGTAATTCACTTCAAATTTTACACCAAATTTAGACATTTTGAAGTATTTTTAGAATGTGATGTGATAAGAAGGAAGGAATTGCCTGTCTTAGAGAAAATATATACTTTAATTATTAATTAAGACTGAAAAGTTAAGGGCTAAGCTATGCAATGCTCTAATGCTTCCTAATCTTGAACTCATAAAAGATGGAAACTTATATAAGATCCTGAGAAATACATAAGACTAGTCGAAATTTTGAAATATCTTATTGTAACACGTATTGAAATTGTAAATTTGTCCTAGTTTAGAATAAATCTTATTTTACTTAAAAGTGATTCATGGACGAAGGAAACTGTATAAAAATCATAGACATACTCATATCTTTTATTTCTGATATGCATATTGAATAGGTCCTAAAGTTGATTGAAAGTCCAAGGTCGGCTATCGTATATTTTTTAGAAGAAAATTGATATCACAAAAAGGTAAAAGTTCAAATATTGTTTCTCGCTTTAGTGATAATATAAATATGGAGCTATAACACAGTGTGTAAGATATCATGCATTTATGATATATCAATTTTTAATCGAAGTTGACGTTAAAGCCTCAAGTCTCAACACTAGTAAAATTGTTATATGTGATAACTAGACTGGCCTTCATATTGCTTCTACATCTTGTGTTTTATGAACAAAGCTTGATCTCTAAACAATACGTGAAAGCTAGAAAATATTTTGTGTGTAGTAATTTATAAAACAGTCTCAAGGGAAAGGTTCGAAGTTTGCACGACACATTCGAAGGTTAAAGTTCTCCACCGGAAGAACAAATCAGCAAAGCATAATGAATGCCTGACTAGCTCAACTGATTATTAGCGAAGAAATTAGATATAAAGGTCTTAAATTTGAGTCTCGATAATAATAATATAAGAGTTCATCCAATATAGTAACTTCTTGTGCACACCGAAAAAATAACCGACCGTTTTATTAATAACTTAAGTAAGATTAAATCATAATTTACTCCCTCACAATTCTGTCAGGCCAAGATATGGGGCACCTGTAGTGTGCGTTCCACCTTTCACCTTTTGAGGGCAAAAGCAAAGCATAATTAATAGAGAAGGCATGGGAATTGGACATGTACCAGGCAGTGGCCACTGTTTCTGACTGCGGCCCATTTCTTAGTGGAATCCAATTTCAGATTTTGACAAATTTGTGTTGAAAGCTCTGCATGTGCCCATTTTGCCACCACCTTGCATCCTGGCAAGACCGCTATGATTACACTCCTCACAACTCATTCACTTTACGATTCAAAAACGACATTAAAAAATTCATGAGGTTCATGTGAATATCTTTATTCCCCCTCCCTATCAGCTACTTTACTTTTACTTTGCTACTTCTAAAACTTGAAGAAAATCACATATTGGAGTATGATAGAAACGGTGCAAGATAATAGACAATGAAAAGTTGTGGGCTGATAATATAAATCTTAACTAATGAGAAATAAAAAAATATTATGTTTTATCCACTCCCACCGCTGCAAATCCCAGTAAGAGAAACCGGAAATCTACGGAGAACCCCAGCCGTCGAGGTCCCCACAGCGACCTGCGCCGGGGGCAACACCCTTCCGTCGGCGAACAGCAGCCGTCCATGAACCACATGCTCCGGCTGCCCCACCACCACACCTTCAAGCTCGGCGGCCGTATGGTTACAAAAATCAACGTCCCCGAATCTCCGTTCCACCTCCAGAAAATCGCCAAGAGACGCCGGTTTCGAACCACCGTCCCTACACAGCCTCCACCACCTCCGGCGCCGCCGCTCTGCCACCGACACGATGGCCGTTGTTTTCTTTTTCTTCTTACTACTGGGCACAACCCCAGCGGTCGCTTGGTTGTCTCGGTGCTGAGAGTTTGCCCTGAAGGTGATCGCCGGGAAATTCACGCCCATTAGAGTACCCAACGTTGTGCTTCTATCGTGGAAAAACGAGCCTGTCGACTGTAAACAACGGAAGAAAATTGGTAAAGAAAGCATGTCTTGAACTTGGAAAAACTTAAAATGGAGACTATACGAGAATAGGAGATAGGGATATCTACCTCGGTATCGAGATCGGAAGAGGAGACGGAAGAGTTGGTGGGAGAAGCCGGCGGTGGAAGCATTGTATCTGATCCAATGCCGAACATGTCTGTTCCTGTAAAAAATTTGAATTTTTTTTGAAGTTTTATGTACGAGGAGAGGCGAGAGGGGGAGACGGTGATAGGATTTTGATGATTTGGAGTGGGTTTGGGGCGTCGTGCTGGAAAGATTATTACAATTAATAATGTTACCACTGTTTTTGTTCTCTCTGCAGTCCAATCACACTTGTAGCTTTTTAGCCGTAATGATAATGGAACAAAACTGAACCCTTCTTTGCCGGATAATAATCCAGATTTTTTTTAATATTATAATATTTTATTGTGTTTAATAAATTTTAACCGTTTATTTATATGAGTCTTGTATAAATTTTACGTAAATCTCACGTAAATTTTGTAAAATAAATAATTGAGATTTTATGAGATAAAATAAAACAGAGTAATATTAGACAGGATCTTAATTCTCATATATTTTTATAGCTATTTCGTTTTTTTTTTTGAATATAAATCTGTTTTCTTTTTCACCTTTTCATTTTACTCTACTAGATTTACGTACCTTAAGCTTTTCCACCTAAAACTCCAACTAAAGTTGGAGCATAAACTTTATCCCTCTATTTAAACCCACAGGTTTTTGTTAGGTTAATAGGCCATGACAAGTGATTCCAGGCCAATTCAAAGTAACTGGAAGCTCAGAAAAGTCTTATGATGCGCACAGCTCATCAGATTTGTAATCCAAAGGAAGGGCCAAAAATCAGGCCACAACTAGCATCCTAATTGAGGTTGAAACGTATAAAAGATTGTTATGACAAAGATGTGTCGCGATAAGGGAACAAAACCCCTCATGACGACACCCAATTTCGCAAGACTAAGAGAGGATTTCTCATGACGACACCCAATTTCGCAAGACTAAGAGAGGATTTTAGTCGTAGGTATGGTTGGAAAAGAAGGCCAAATAGCATAATGATGTTGGAAGGTTTATGTGGAGAAGGGAAAAACATAAATGAACTACTTAGTAGTACCTTGAATCTAAACGAAAGCAGTCAATATATTGGTGGGATGGGCAATGTCCAATAAAAATAGGTCTATTATAGCCCGCACGAGTAGTCCAGTTGATCATTAGGAAAGAAAGTGAGTCCAACTGTAGTGGAGGTAGTGATACTTTGACACAAGCTTGTGGTGGGTGGCTGCATCTATCAATGGTTTCTGTAGCACTGGCAGTGCTGATATGGTGACTGGTTAGCTGGTTGAAAAGGTAGGACAAAATGCAAGATTGGTCAATTCCCAACAAGAAAGGCCTCGAGTCTCTGCAGCTGAAAAGATCCAAGGACCAATCCAGCCTACGTGCAATTAAACGAGTTTGGAAGATTACCTCATGCATTTATAATGACGTGCATACTAGTAGAATGAGGATGACTGCTAATAAACATGCTGTATCCCTTCAAGTGATAGCGGATATGTAGGCCACAGGCAGATAGGACACTACTCAAAGTGCTACCGACAGGTAACATAACCAGGCAACTGGACGAGTTTCATTTAGAGGGAGTTTAAACGGCTGCTGTCACGATAAAGACAACCTCTTACTGCAAGTTCGCTTAATTCATAACCCACAAACAGATCTCGGAACAAATTAAATAACCAACGTGAGGATGGTATTGAAAAAACCAAACCCAACTTTTCATATAATCTACACAATACTACAATTCCCTACAGGCTAAGTATTATCTAGATCATGGATTCGGAACTCAACTGTAAAGGAAAAACATCAGTTATAGTAATTGCTAAACTTTGGCTTATTCTATATAAGCATTTGAGTAATTCCTGTACTACGACGTTCCTTTCCTATGGACAGAAGGTCAATGTATACCACCTTAGAAGAAGAAAAAAAATAAAATAAAAAGGTTCTCAATGCTAGTCATCTTGAACAGATATCCAATCCTAGCCTGAAACTTAGAAACAATGAGCCCTCTACACGGATGAGAAATCTCGGATATAGTCATCCCATGTGTCACTTGCTATAGAGTCTCGCAACTGGGAACTGAACTCTAACTGTTCTGGCTCAAAAACAGTGTCCAGAGCCTGGTTCTCCATTTGCATCATTGAGTGGTCCATATGTAATGGAGGGATTGACTCTTCAACATCTATACTAGTATCTTCCTCGAACATTTTGAAAATCAAATCATCCGGTTTCTCCCTGCGGATGTAATTATGGAGTGCACAAGCTGCTATAACTAGTTTAATCTGGGTTTGTAATGGGTAAGGAGGAGCTGACATCAATATAGGGAAGCGAATCTTCAAAGCGCCAAAGATGCGTGCACTAACCCTTTTTAGTAACGCATGCCTTTGATTGAATAATTCTCTGGCATCTTTAGGATGATAGCCACCCAAATTATAAGGAACTCCCCCATATGGGGCTATAAAGCCGGGCATATTTGCATATTTGCCATCCACAAGGTAGTACTTGCCTGCATGGACACACAACTTCTTGAAGTAACCCAGGAACAATAGAGAAATAATTTAAGGAAATGTGACTAATACTTCACAAAATCAGGTATGCCCAATCTCTACTGAAGTATACCTTCAGGGACTGACAAACTGTATTGCCTCGTGACGGCAGATTTTAGGACACGCAAATCAGATGCTGAACCTTCCCAGCCAGCTAGAACATAATGGAACTTCAAATCAAATGAGAAAGCTGCCAGAACATTTTGTGAAAGCAATCCATTCCGGTCACGGAATGGCCCTTGTTCATCAACACCAACCATCACAGGAAGGTGTATGCCATCAACAACTCCCACACAATCCTTGGAGCAATAAATTTTAAAGTGAGATGCATATCATCTGAAAGCATTCTAGTTATAAAAGAACCGCCATAACATTACCTTAAAATAAGGATAAAATCTGGGATCTGTTGAGATTTCTGGTGTGACATCGGATCCTGGTAACTGAAGATAATCTCTTGTAATTTGCATAATGGCACCCAAAACATTGTTGAAATGTCGACTAATGGTCTCTCCTGAATACTTGAACAATTCTTGCAC
Source organism: Erythroxylum brevipes (assembly GCA_027479065.1). Classification (NCBI taxonomy): domain Eukaryota; kingdom Viridiplantae; phylum Streptophyta; class Magnoliopsida; order Malpighiales; family Erythroxylaceae; genus Erythroxylum; species Erythroxylum brevipes. The sequence continues at coordinate 45,661,083 of JANIHY010000006.1, read as the reverse complement.
AGCTCTAGTGCGCAGGTTATGCCCAACAATGAACAAGAATATAGCTAATTGCTCCTCAATCTTGATACGATTGGTGTGCCGCAGCAAGCCCCTGGCTTGTAGAGTATCACATAACTTGTAGAAAACCTGCTTATCCATGCGGAAATTTTCCAGACAGCGTTCACTTTCTCCACTTAGCACTTCATCTACGAATTTGGTACCATTAGTGACACTTAGACTTAGTTCTTTTGGTATAAAATTCGGAAATCCCCCATCTTTATCATCATCTGTGCTTGCCATTGAAAATTCAATCTCTGCATTCAATTACAGATGCTCTCAAATTCACCACAGGGATAAAGAACCCCCGTCTTTAGCAGGACTAAGGAATATATGGAATGAACAAACATGGCTAAACAACATAGTGATGCTCAATCAACTGCAAATGTTCACAAATTTTTCAGTAGCAGGTAGTAGAAGCAAAGCAAACGAGCTGAATGCAAGGTAAAGCCCAAACTTAAGTATTCTACTAAAGATTCCTAGTTTAATGGATCATTTAGAGAGTATTTTCCAGTAGCAAAGCTGTCTAAATACTGGCAGTAACAAACAACATTTATTTGAGAAAACAAATAAACAAGCAATTGACATAAGAAGCAAGTTGCTATAGGCCAGAACAAGTTCAAGTTTGTTGTAGAATGCATAGTCCAAGAAGATTTTGAATAAGGAGGACTTCCTTGCTATTCTTTTGGCCTTTCTGCTGAAAAAGACTTTCAGATTTACTAGTAAATAAATTCAAACAGCACAACAACATTCAGCACCAAGAACATAAACAACAGTACTACCAGAGCTAGCATCAATTAGCATGATGGAAACTGGAAGAATGCTTTACAATCTTGAGCACCTTGAGCCCAAACAGAATGTTATCACCTAATGATTATTAATATGCTTTACAATCTTGAGCACCTTGAGCCCAAACAGAATGTTATCACCTAATGATTATTAATCCTTTCACCAATTAATCGTATCACTTTCAATACTCTTTACCATTTCAAGGTCATCCACGAAACAACATAGAAGAACCAAGAAAGGATTGATTCAGAATATGCATTATGGCAGTGGGGTGGGGAATGAAAAATCCAACTATAGGGAGGCAATGGAAACTTGATGCTAGAGCTTGCTTGCATTTTTACATTCTGAGACTGACTGATATTTTAGATGAAACTTTAGTTTCCAAAACCTATGCTTAGTCCAGATATCCTTTTAGATTCTCGTCCCGGAAGAACCAAGTGGAAGAACAGATTTACATCCTCTTATGGTCCGTTATGATTAAATGGGTCCTTACTTCGCTCATCTCCTAATCTTAACCACTGAATCCCCAAACAAATTCCACACAAATCTATCAACGGCACGGCCACCATAGCACTCCATTCCACAACTTTCACCAGTGACAATAGGCAAATGCACATGAAACTTGTCCTCGGTCATTCTATAGACAAGATATCAGTTAATTACTGCAAATACTACAGTTTACGACCATGAAAATTCTTTAAAAAATATCTTCGAATGGCTCAACAACAACCCAAACGTTATACTAGCAGAATGATATGGTGAAGTTAGTGACCTTGCACATAATAATTGACTCCCAACCTGCACAATTCACCACTCTTCAACGCTAGCTTACAGAATTATGAGACAAGACTAGCAGCCAAAACAGGAATATCAACTCAAAGCATTAACGAAAGAATAACTACTAAGAAAGAAAGATTGAAATCAATAATGTATGAGGTTATAAATGCTCGTTCATATATTGCCTCACTAATTTAAAAAAGAAAAAGAAAAAGAAAAAGGATCAAACAGACCTGCTTAAAAGACAAAAACATGAAGAAAACCAAATTCGATTAAGAAAACAAAAAAAAAATACCCATTATTGCCAGTGCTTGACTTTCAAATCAAACTCATTTCTATGGACACTATGGATTTCCGAGTAAATCATCTTAACCAAAATCTTCTTGCCCAGTTGCTTATAAGACTCGTAGTGAAGCTTCCCAACTGAACATGCTGTGAAGGTTAAGTGATAGGTCCGCCAGTTCTAGAACGCAAGTCCTTGATTCAGCCGATTTGCCTAAGTGAATACACATCTGAATTATGTGAGTCCGTGACAAGCGAAAATGATAAGCGTAAGT
>JANIHY010000006.1:45584288-45602417 GCA_027479065.1 Erythroxylum brevipes | reverse complement strand
GGGGGGCGGGGAAGGTGATGCTGAGCGGCCGATGATCCAATTTCAGGAAGGGAAGATGAGCAACTTTAGTGTAGGGGAACGCCGAGAGCCAAGACTGGGAACAGAAAGCACGATCCAATCGTGCTTGTACAAGCCCTCGACGCCAAGTAAATCGTGGCCCAGAGAATCCAAGATCCTGAAGGCTACATTGGTGGATGCAATCGCGAAACTGCGTATTGACAACCGGTAAAAGGCGCGATCCCCCTCTCTTATCTGCTCCTTCCAATTTGGCATTGAAATCTCCCCCCATCAGCCAAGGATGGGTGGTGACTCGAGCCACACAAGGGAGATAATGCCACAGAAAGCGTTGTAAGGCATACGTAGGGCTAGCATAAATGGCTGTAAAATCAAATTCCAAGTTGTCCCATTGAATGTGAGCATGGACGAATTGTCGGTGGGCCAGCCGAACACGTACGGTGACACCGTATTTCCATAGCAACCAGATACCGCCTGAATAACCTTCGGCTTCAACTCGGAAAGAATGGTCAAATCCGAGATTGCGAATAATTTTCAGCGCCCACTCTCTGCTAATGCGAGGTTCAATGAGAACAACCAGTCGCGGATGATGAGTACGAATATAATTCTTCATGATGGGCTTAAAGGTCCTTCCCTCAGCCCCTTGACAATTCCATATGAAGATGGACATAAAATTGGGCTGGGCTGGCCTATGGTTCAACATGGCCTAGGGAAGGAGGCTGGGGCTGGGTTGGAGCATGGTCTGGGCTAGTGGGAGGGCAAGTTGGGGCCTGTTGAAGGATCTGGTGGGAGACTGGGCTGGGGCAAGGAGGAAGAGATGGCACGGAGGCCTGCGCCTGGCCCACGGTTTGGGCCTGCTGGGGCTAGAACGGCATCGTGGTCGGGGAAGTGGCTTGATGCCTTTTCTGCTGGAGACAAGATCCTCTGATTTTGCGCTGCTCGCGACTGGACGAAAGAAGAGGGCCTTTGCCTGTTGTTTGGTTCAGATCTGATTGGCCTTGGGAAAAGAGACATGGAGCGTCTGCGACCGTGGGGAGACTAGCCGTTAGAGGGGCGAACGTTGGGGAAACAGAGAGGGCGGAGAATCGCGATCCACGCGATGAAGACGGTGGAGCGTGGGAGGAGACGGATGGGTTAGGGGTCAGGGACGAAGGAGAGGGTCGACGGCCTCGGCGTTGCACTTGCATCCTCGGTCCGAAGGCGGTCTCCAGTGGTGGTTCAGCGGGGAGGGCCTGGGGAGGGGCGTCGTTAGAGGACGGAGGTGGGGCTGCGGAGTGTCCCTCCGATTCAGGGGCAATCATCGGACGGGAGGGACAAACGGACGAGCTGTGGCCTACGCGACCACAGGTGAAGCAGATCTGCGGCAGTCCTTCATAAGCGACATGAATAAGCTCTCCATCTAGTTCCACAACCGAGCGCAGGGAGGAGCTGATATCCACATTGACGGCTACGCGAGCAAAACGACCCTAGTAAGCTTGCTGTGTATTGTGATCGATCTTAACTGTTTTGCCCACTAGGTTACCAAGAGCCGCGAGAATGGAGGGATGGTACTGCGAGATGGGGAGCTCGGGAAACCGCACCCACGCAACGATGTGGGTGATCTTATCGGACAAAGGCCGTAAATCAGGTGTCCACGGTTGAGCCGAGAGAACGTGCCCTACTATGATCCAGGGCCCCTGTGTTAAAGTATGGGTGTAATCTGCCTCTTCCCGAAAGTCGATCAGGTAAAATTCATTTTCCATATCAACAATTTTTATGGGCCCTTTAGGATGCCACAGAGTTTGGAGCCGCTCCCTAAGCAAATTGAATCCCAATTTCCTTCCCAGGAGCTTGATCACGACTGTTTGTGCCCATATCTTGTCTAATTTGCCCTTAAAAGTGGAGGATAATTCGACGCCGAAACCATGGCCACCTTGTACAATGGAGATGTCTCCATCTTGCAGTTCAATAGGGTCTTCCTCTGGCCAGGCTAAATCTACCCGTTCAGTTGCAGGTCGTGTAGGTCCGGCGACTGCCACGCTGTAGCTCCTCGGGGTGGGCTACCCTGGCGGTGCTATAGGAGGAGGATCTTCCTCACGTTCCCTCAGTCGGACTTTCTTAGCAGTAGGAAGGATAGAAATAGACATGGTTGAATCAATTCGGGGATCAGTTGAGTAGCAATTCAGACTGTAGTAGTGTTTACTGTAGCAATTCTCTCCGTTCTTCTTTCTGTATACAACTGCATAAGAGTCTCGGTGCATAATTGTCCGTGAACAAGTCGTCTGTTTCCAATATCCTAGTCTTTTCCAAGCTCTTATATCCATCCATTACAATAAATAAATGAGAATTGGATGGATGGATGGGATGGCTTTGGCCCAGAGTGGATCCGAGGGTTCCCTAATTGTCCCCAAAGTTATTGTATGTTCCATCTTAGAGTTCAAATACTACAAAGAAATAAGTTCATTCCAAAGTTCAAATATCACAAAGAAATAATCTTAAGAGTTGACACAATTGATTTAAATCAAATGGAGCCACTAGCTTTATAATTTTTCATAAATTTAGCACTTGTCTTAGTGGTTCTAAGGAGAAACAAATAACATTTGAAGTAAGAAAAATCACGTGAAAGTATCCATCATTTCTCTAAAATTTGATTGCTTTCTTTTCGTTTAACTTTTCGTTATTTCGTCTACACAAGTGTTTTTGACGTACAAGCACCTTCAAGAAGAGATGAACTAAAGATGGAAAATCATATCGACAACATACACGTACACAGCCAAAACTTTCTAGGTTACAAAGTCTGATCTCTAGTTACGCCCACTTGTAGAATGTTTCCAAGTAAATAATACCACCAAAGAAAGTATAACGAAAATGCATGCTCGGGGTGAAAAAAAATCACAAAAGAACTATTCAGAGTTGCAGAAATTCAATGGTCATCAGAAACAAGAAACCACTACCTTAGCACAGCTTTACGACTTCCTGTTTGGCAGGTTCCTTGTGAAAGTATTTAGAAGTCAAAGCCCATGACTGCATACAACGTGGATGCTATCAACTATTTACACTAGTCTTCCTGGAACTTCCTACCCAACATTCTTGGTACCAAAGATTCTATAATGTCTGCTTCCCCATACATCACTAGCGTCAAGATAATACGATTTTATGCAGCACTGAACCCAGGGGGGATTTCTGGGAGCGTCGGTTTCCCCGCCAATATCATTCACAGCCACTCCAAGTAATTTGTTTCGTTTCCTTGTCAATACATCAATGGAGGGATAGCCACCAAAAAATTTCTCCTATCACCAATATTGGAAGAATCAGAAATAGTTCAACCATCTAGAAAAACAACACAAGATGTACATAGTACACATTTTCATCATTGCTCTTCAGAAAGATGGCCATCCATAATCCTAAAGAAGTAGAAGTCCGTATATAAGTATCAGTGTGGGCTTTTGCGTATCTCTTTTTCAAATGCCCTCTAATTAGAAGGGGTGTTCACAAACAACACTTAACATTGAAACTCTAATACACTTTGATACTGGTATTTCTTTCAAAAAATGAAAATGTTAAACAAAAAAATAGCTTGTTTTTCATTTTGACGTTGAACATTAGTTTTATTGATTCGTGTTTCAAAGTAAATATTAGAGTTAATAACTATTTGTAATATACAGTTTATTTTAATTACCATAATATGATTAGAATTTCATACTTAAAGCAACCTGAAAATGGACAAAACTGGCACTGAAGACATGCTTTGTCAGATTTGAGGACAAGACCTTGAGGAAAGTTATGTACTCACCCCATCTTCAGCATACAGAAAAGCATGAATCCTGGTAGTTGGATCCTCTATTGTCAGCCTAATCCTGTATGTACCATGACAAGAGCAGAAGTCCTCAACGCTGTATGGAAATGCAGCAACTACCCGGACAATACACTTGAATTTAGAAGTCACCTGAAAGATTTAGAATCCAAGATTGTATAATATATAGGTATAACATAACATTTTCTTTTTCATGACACTTCTACATTTTATAATAGTGGGTTCAATGCAATGCTCATTAAACAAATTTAATTTGCATGCAGACAAGTAAATGGTCAATCACAGTTCACAGGAGAGCGATAAGACCATAGGCAATGGCATTAGGCTTCAGAATGTGCATATAGCATTTCCAGAATTTCAATACCTAACTGGCTCCTCCAGGTTTTGTTTTCCCAGGGAGAAGAAATGTATTTTAGGTAATTGTTTATGTCTTGCATCCAGATGCTTTTCCCCATATCTTAAAAAGGCCTATCCACAACAAAGAGATATCATACCTCTGAGTAGGTGATAACATCCATTAAAGTAACAAATGGCGCATGATCATAATCAACCTCTGTGAGAGGAAAGGAAAAGGTACACGATCACCATATTGTGCTCACAATCATGGGCAAAAACGTTCCTAAAGGCTCAACTGGACGACTAAAGTAATCAAAAGGGTACATACTTTCATATATAACTAGAAAAAAAAGGTGAAACCTGTAAGCTCAGAACACCAAGGAAAGCTCCAATATGGGATGCGCCCCAATTTAAATGACAAACGTTCATTGTAACAGCTGACTCACAAAGAATAAGCAACAAGTATAAGTACATCAATGACCAAGAACACTGAAAAAGATTCAGATTCATATGAAGCACATACAGATTGAATACCTCTGCCGTGCTAACACAAGACTGTCATCTTCTGACGTATATCTTAGTTTTGTGAAGTGTGTCAACACACCATGCCAGAGTCCTGCATGAACTTCGCAGAGTATGTCGATAAACTTCAGCCATTTACCAGTATTGAGAAAGTGAAGGGCATGTTTTTCATATCCTTTCTCAATGTTAACCCGTAGTATTGTTCCAACAGTTGGAAATCTACATAGTAGATCTCTTGGCAAAGGCAAGGGTTCTAATTGTAAAGGAAGTGGATTATCCTTTTCATCTTCTAGCCTATGATTGAAGCAAACAAAATCAGCAAATCAATATCCAAAGAAGAGAGAACTCCTCTTAAAAACTAGAAGTCCTAGCACAAACATGCAATATTTATATACGATCCCCAAAGTTGACTTTGAACATAATTATGGAAAGAATAAATGTTTGCATGGGAATTTGCAAATGAAATCATTGCAAAATGAAACAGACAACCTGAAAATTTTGTGATCTACATATGCCTTCTTTTGTATTTAGGTGGAGAGAGAAACAAAAAGAGTGGATGATGTAATTAACGTTATGAAAAGTTGCGAGAAAGATCACACGTCAGTCCCTGAAGCATTGGGCAAAAGTTTAAAATTCTTGAAGTTGCTATGGAAAAATGGAACAAATCAATTTCAAGAGTGGCATACTCTATGAATCAATTCCGTTACCTTTAAAAAAAAAAATTGAGTATATATTAAAAATATTTCAAAAGATAGTAATACAACTTCAGGGTTTTTGCACTCCCTTGCCAAAACAACCATCGACTGCTCAACATCATACTTATCAAAACGATTACGCATCTCATCCACTACATTAACAAATGACGACGACATTTCAAGATTAGTGAAGGTTTTGGATAAAAGAAGTAAAATTTCGCCCATCTTCGCCAATTAGGAATGTAATCTCCAACACCGATGGAAGTTTTGTTCTGCAACCGACACTTGTAGGTGAGAAGATTCTGTATAGTTCTTTCCTTGCTCCTTCATCTGATCAATTTCATCTCTCCTCAGGCCAAGGTTAATGTTAAGATTCTCTCAGAACCTCATGATGCTAGATATCGCCTTTCTTTGGGGGAATAGAGAAGGATCTCTAATCAAGTTTCTTCATGTTTCTTCTTAAACTATTTTCCCTTTCTTCACCTTGCACATTAGATTCTCCCTTAAGCAATTTCCACTTTCTCTTGCTTTCCTTATGTTTCTATCCTTTGATTGTCTTGCATGCTCTCATGTTGAAACACTTAATCTCTTAACCATTCAGAGAGGCTCGGATGTTTCTGTTACATGTTTGGTTAAGATTATTCAGTAGGATGAGCCCTCTGAGTTCTCGTAGTATTTCAAATGCAAGAACCTCTTTGGATGATTTGATTCCACCAAATCATCTAAGGTTCCTTTGCTGCCACAATCCATATAGACAAGGCCCTAAGGATAGGACGTGGATCTATATATCTGGGTTCGAGGGTTTGAGTGATTGGAAAATATTTGTACTCTCTGTGATTGTGTTCCCAAGATTTAGCCATAGACATCTGCTAGATATAGAACCCCATACATAGTTGTTGTAAGGACACATGAAGAAGAGATGATTTATTGTTTCCACATGAATCTAGCACATTGGACATGTTCTGTCCATTTACAAATAAGGCATTCTATTTGTTGTATTTAGTCAACTTTTGATTGCTAGCCGTGATATAAAGGATACTTTTTGGGGTAAAACTTTGCTCCAAATAATTCTACGTCATTCCACCTTCTGCTTCCTAATTCTTAGCAGAACATTGGTGGTGCTATTAGTGAGTTGATAGGTTGATTCTATTAGTAGAATGTATCCAGAAAGTTTGGTTGAGGTTGATAGGATTGTTGGAGATGCCTCAATTGTCAAGGAAAGTTCCATGTACCCTCTATAATCATAGAGCTGAGTTTAAGTTTTAGTGAAAAGGTTTGGGGACTGCTTAGACTGTTGTAATGATGTATGAGGGGTCCCAAGTTAGACCAATTATCAAACCAGACGTGTCATTTTTCCATTACCAATTGTGCAGTAGATGTCTTCTCTAATTTTGTTCCTCAACTTCAAAATCCGATTGAGAAAATGAGAGAATGAGGTAGATTTTTGAATGCTCTATAGGCTTCTTTCTTTAAGAAAATAAGATTACAGCCATTTCACCCAAAGTGAATTTTTATCCATGAGAATCCACTATAATTTCTTCAGGATTAATGCTTGATTTGTGGCCTTGATAGGGGTTATATTCAACCCTCCATCTTTAGCAAACCAGATATCAGCCTACTTGACCCTTTATCCCTATTTGGATAATTTCATAGAAAATTTTTGTGGATTCTTTCAATGGTCTTAATGATTCCTTAAGAAATAAAGATGTGAGAACTCCAACAAATATGGAGAGAATTCAATACCGGTTTGATGAGTTGCACCTTCTCCACATAGGACAGAGACTTGTTAACCCATGAACTGATCCTTTTCTATATTTTCTCTAGAAGTGGAATGCATTCCGCATATGTAAATCTTTTATAGAGACTGGTAGTCCAAGATACAATAGAGGAGCATGTTTGAATTGCATTCCAATTGATTAAGAGATGAGAGGTCCCAAGGTAGTAGCTTTATTGGATAGGAGGAAATGGCTCCTTGTTGAGTTGAACTGTAGCCCTAAGAAATTTTTAAATTTACTAAGAGCTTCCATATAGCTTTATATAGAGTCCATCATGGCCCTGCAAAATAAAAGTAGATCATCTACAAAACATAAGTTAGTCAAACCAATCTTCTTACATTTTGCATGGTATCTGAATTTTGGATTCTTGAGCACTTCATGCTTAATAAGAGAGTTGAGAGTCTCCATACACAAAATGAAGAGGTAAGGAGACAAGGGGTCCCCTTGTCTTAGACCTCTTGCTGCCTTGAATGATGTCGTAGGTGTTTCATTGATCATGATAGCCAAGGATGAGGATGAAATACATTCTTTGATCCACTTTATAAATTTAGATGGAAATCCATGAGCCATCAATAATGTCCATAAAGAGTCCCAACTCACATTGTCATAAGCTTTCTAAAAATCAACTTTGATTGTACAATTTGGAGAATAATTTAACCTGGAGTAGCCTTTTAGGAGCTGTTAGACAATAAGGATGTTATCTCCTATATGTCTACCTTAGAGGAAAGCACCTTGGTTATTACTTAATCAGTTGAGTTAAGATTTTCTTCAATCTTGTAGCAAGTATTTTGGAAATGATCTTATAGAGAAAGTTTGTGCAAGCAATAGGTCTAAATTCCCCACAATATGTGGAAAAGGAGCATTTAGGAATCAAACAGACAAAGGTTCTATTAATCTCTTTAAGGAAAATCCCCTTGGAGAAGAATTCCTTAACTGCTTGTATTACAAAGAAAATTGTGTTTGCAATGGTAGTGAGGTAAGTAATAGAAATAGAAGTGGGTGAACTGTCGGCCAATTTTTCAAACCTTACACCTAGTGATCTACCTGGTGAATTACCTCCTTCATGACATATGCAATATGTTATTGACTTGGTACCTAAATATACCATACCAACTCTTCCATTCTATCACTTAACGCTATGTTTAATTGGGTGGTTATTAATAGAATGAAATAGAATATAATATTATTCCATCGTTTAGAAGGAGGGTTTATAATGGAATGATATAGAATATTATAAAAGGGAAGGGTTTCACATTACATCTCATTCTGTCCTAAATAATGAAAATATGTTGCCTCCGATTTGAGAAATTTAGGATGGAATATAAAATGATAAACAATATTTCACTATATTATATTATAAACCCTTCTTCTAAACAACATTTCACTATATTACATTATGAACCTTTCCATCCCTTCCAAACAACAATTTTTTAATATTACATTCATTTACATTTTATTTCATTAAAAACCTTACGTCCAACCAAACATAGCCTAAATCTTATTGAGAATGAAAAACTAAAGAGATCAGTAGAGAAGTTGCTGAAAAAAATTTATTTAAGAAAGTCTTAGTTCATGTGTAGTTTTATCATTATTAACTGATAGAGCTAGAAGGCCATTAGTATACAGTAGGCGTAAGAAGAGGTTGGAGAATCCTAGCACGTGAGTTAGTTACAAATAAGTGACAGGTGTCACCTAATAATTGGGGTAGGATGGGATATAAAAGGAGGGGAATGACATGTAAGGGGATATGCGTGAATTCTGGACTGAGAGTATTGTTTGGGAGGTGTAGCCCCTCATATAGGCTGATTCTTATTTCAGTTGTATTTGCATACTACTACAGAATATCAATATACCATACTGAATCGATGAGATTGTTTTCATCCATCTGATTCATTTATCCTAATAATATAGTCATACTTGGGTGAGTTCTATCAATTGGTATCAGAGCACGATCTTGGTGCCACTAGATTGAATACGTTTTGGTAGTGGATGGTAGTGACTAGAAGGATGGAGAAAATTGACTTGATAGAGAGGAGTGTAGCAAACCTAGCTGAGAAGTTGGAGAAAAATGATGAGAAAACATGCCTGCTAGAATTGTTGGAAATGATGCAACATGTCAAAGGAAAAGGAGCAGAGACATCCAAGGGAAAATCAGTAGTGGAGATTGCTGAAGAAACCGAAGGAAATGGCATGGGTGAGTCAGCAAAAACAAGGCAAGGAAGTAATACGAAAACTGAGCGGATTAGGAGGTTTGAAACGAGAGAGGAAGGGAGAGCTTATGAGGAGAGGGAAAGAAGGTTAGAGATTCCGATTTTTTGTGGAGAGGATGCGTCCAGGTGGTTGAATCAAATAGAAAGATACTTTCAGTTTAATAGGGTTGTCGACAGGGATAAAAGGGAAGCGGTGGTTGTGGCGATGGATGATAAGGCTTTGGTGTGGTTCAATTGGTGGGAGGCGCAAAATGCAGAAGTTGACTGGAGAGAGTTTAAATCAGCTGTGCTCAAGCGTTTTCAACCAACGTTAGCTAAGAACCCATACAAACTTTTGTTTGGACTGCAACAATCTTCGACAGTGATGGAGTACCACGAAAACTTTGAGTTGTTAACAAGACCATTGCGACACATTGATGAAGAAATTCTCACTGGGTTGTTTTTGAATGGATTAAAAATGGAAATCAGGGCTAAATTCAAGTTGCACCATGTTGGGTCTTTGAGTGAGGTGATGGACATGGCGCTACTGGTGGGGGAGAGGAATTTAATCGTGAAGCATGGCAGTGCGAGTCTCATGCAGAGACAGACCTTCAACAAACCAGCTCGGTTCAACCGATCTACCACGGTGGACTTTCGACCCAGACCCCTAGTAGCTATGGAAACAAAGGGGAGTTCGGCAGCTCCAAACCCCACCCCACCCAAGAGAGAAGGGACTGGAGGGGCTTGGAGAAGCAACTTCCGACAACTCCCACCCGAAACGCTTAAGGAGAGATATGAGAAGAGGATGTGTTTTTATTGCAATGAAAGATTTAGCCCCAGTCATGTTTGTAAAAACAAACATTTCCGAGTATACATCATGGAGGAAGACGGCACAAATGAGCTACCCGATGAAGTGTTCTTGGATGCCAAAGGTGATGACAACGAAGGTAAACAATTACAATTGAATATGATGAGTATAATGGGATTGACGACAAAGAGGTCATTCAAAGTTTGGGAAATTTTGAAGGGAAGAAAGGTGCTTATATTAGTGGGGTATGATTTTGAGGTGCAGTACAAACCGGGAAAGCAAAACCAAGCAACTGATGCTTTATCGCGCAAAATGGAATGTGTTGCTATATCAACAGTGAAAAAGGTGGATTCGGATGACTTGGAGGCAGAAATTCGGGCTGATCTGAAACTTAACACCATCATGCAAGATCTGTTAAGTGGGAGCAAAGAACACCTGGGATTTTCGGTCAAGGGAGGTAGATTGTATTATAAAAATAGGCTGGTTTTGCCAAAAACATCTAGTCGGATACCGATTATTTCGAAAGAGTTTCATGATTCACCCATGGAGGGTCATTCGACGTTCCTACGCACTTACAAACGGGTGTTGGGACTGATTTTCTGGGAAGGAATGAAGAATGACATTAAAAAGTACGTGGAAGCTTGTGAAGTGTGTCAACGAAACAAGTACCAAGCATTATCCCCTGTTGGTTTACTACAACCTTTACCAGTTCCCTCGCAAGTATGGGAGGATATATCTATGGATTTCATTAGAGGTCTGCCGAAGAGTAAGGGAATGGACACGATCATGGTAGTAGTGGATAGGCTGACAAAATATGCTCATTTTTTGCCATTAGCCCATCCCTTTTCTGCTCTCGACGTTGCTGCACTCTATGTTAGAGAAATAGTGAAGCTACATGGGTTCCCTGCCTCAATAGTATCTGATAGAGAGGGTATTTATGAGCAGATTCTGGTCTGAATTACTCAAGCAGGCAGGCACCCAGCTAAAGTTTAGCTCAGCTTATCACCCCCAAACCGACGGACATACGGAGGTCACCAATAAATGCTTGGAAACATATCTCCGTTGTTCCACCGGAAGCAAGCCGAAGCAATGGACTAAATGGTTGTGTTAGGCAGAATTTTGGTTCAACACTAACTATAATAGTTCTAGAAAAACTTATCCATTTTTCGCGTTATATGGTAGACCCCAACCCACTTTGCTCGGTTATGCAGGGGAGTTGTCAGCAGTGGAAGAAGTGGACAAACTTCTTAAGGAACGGAACGGAGTCATTATTGAATTGAGGAACAATCTATTGAGAGCTCATAATCGAATTAAAACCCAGGCAGATAAGAAACGAAGAGAAGTGGAGTACCTGATTGGAGAAAAAGTGTACTTGAAGATCCAACCATACAAGCTTCAGTCCTTAGCAAGGAAGCTAAATGAGAAACTCAACCCCTGATTCTATGGACCCTTTTGATTGTTGAAAAGAATGGAGCAGTGGCTTATAGGCTAGAATTACCTGCATATAGTAGAGTTCACTCGGTTTTCCATGCGTCATGGTTCAAGAGGGCTGCTCCTAATCCTATGCAAATACAACCCTTACCTAAGCAATTAACAAATGAATGGGAGCTAGATTTACAGCCAGAAATGGTATTCGGTATCCAAAAGGATGCTAATGGGAACGAGGTATTGATTCAGTGGCAAATAAGTGACAGGTGTCACCTAATAATTGGGGTAGGATGGGATATAAAAGGAGGGGAATGACATGTAAGGAGATATGCGTGAATTCTAGACTGAGAGTATTGTTTGGGAGGTACAGCCTCTCATATAGGCTGATTCTTATTTCAATTGTATTTGCCTACTACTACAGAATATCAATATACCATACTGAATCGATGAGATTTTTTTCATCCATCTGATTCATTTATCCTAATAATACAGTCATACTTAGGTGAGTTCTATCAATTGATAGAGCTAGAAGGCCATTAGTATACAGTAAGCGTAAGAAGAAGTTAGAGAATCCTAGCACGTGAGTTAGTTACAAATAACTAACAACTGTCACCTAATAATTGGGGTAGGATGGGATATAAAAGAAGGGGAATGACATGTAAGGAGATATGCGTGAATTCTAGACAGAGAGTATTGTTTGGGAGGTACAGCCCCTCATATAGGCTGATTCTTATTTCAGTTGTATTTGCCCACTACTACAGAATATCAATATACCATACTGAATCGATGAGATTGTTTTCATCCATCTGATTCATTTATCCTAATAATACAATCATACTTGGGTGAGTTCTATCATTAACTCCTAAAAATGATAGAAGTTGACGAATGTGCATTGATTTGTCTAGAAATAAACAAGATCACAATGAAGTATAGGTTTCCAACACCTCACCTTTATGACATGTTAAACATGTTAATTGAAGCTTGCTAGTTGTAGGTTGCATGATGTTTTAGTAGACATTTTATTATGTTTTTAGTGGTCAATTAATTAATTCATGCATGTTTAGGGTTAGAATTGTGTTAGTTGGTTAGATATTTGTGTTTTGAGTGTTTTATGGGTTAGAGCACACTATTGAGCTTTAATATTATGTGTTTGAGATGCCTTGTTGTGTTTGTTAGTGTTTCATATCAAATATCGAAAAATGGAGAGAATTCAGCGGAAACTCGAAGCAAGACCCAAGGCCACGATTGTGACAGAAGCTTCGTGGGTCTACCACGACGATCATGATAGAGAGCAAAAAATAGTGCCACAATTGTGACATTATGGACACAAACCGACTTCTAAAACGTGACCTTTTGAGGGATATTTTAGACTTTTAAGCCCGAGTAAATCATAATGTTTGCCCCAAATGGAAAAGATATAAATAGAAGAGAAAGAACCCTAGAAAAGGGGGCCTCCATTTGCCATCTTGAGAAAGAACACAAGAGAGAAGAAAGAGAGAAGGGAAGAGGAGCATCTGCAGCTGCTGTCCAACCACTCCAACCCACTCATTTCAAGTTATTTTCTAATTTCTCTTGTTTATTTACTTCATCTTAATGTACGACTTGGGTTTGAGAATGTTGAACATCTCGTCAATGATGTTCTAAGTTTATTTTGGGATTGAATCTTGAATCATTTTGTGACCTATTTGCTTTTGACGTTATGAAATTGTTTGGGTATTGTCATATTTGTGTTTGCATATAGGTCGACAATAAATCGAGAGTGTGAGTTGATAATAATTCGACTAGGTTGGATAACGAGAGTTAACAGCCTAATAAGTAACACAATTATAAAATTGAAAATCAAACGAAGAGAGATTTTGTGTGAGGACTCGATTGTCTATTAGATTGCTTAAGAACTAATTGGAACGTGGGTTATTTTTATTAATCGAGAGATTGCAAAATCAACATTTCAAAATCAATTAGGGATTATTAATTAGGGTTAATTGGTTAGATCTTCAGAGAGAGTAATCAACCCTTCAAAATTATAGGACTGATACAAATTACATCGAAAGTGATTAGGGTAGCAAAATGACAATAGATAAATCTCATCTTCTCATCACTCTTTGATCTTGTCTTGTTGCAATACCTCAATTGTTAAATGGTTGTGCTCCATTTGGATTTACTTGTGTTAATTTCATAATTTTATTTTCATTCAACCCCTACTTGATTGTTTAATTTTCTTTTTATTTTTATTTTCAATTAAATCACGTTTTTACAACCTTAGACAAAGTTAGGATTTGAGTAGTTCACTAATTCCTCGTGGGATCAACACCTCAACAACTACGCATACGACTTGTGCACTTGCGGAATATTGAGGATTTTATAAGATTAAAACTTACTCAACGAAGCTATTATCTTTATCAAGATAGACTTACGAAGTGAGTATCGTCAAATTAGAATCAAACTTGGAGATGAATGGAAAATGACTTTCAAAACTAAAGAGGAACTTTATGAATGACTGGTGATGCCATTTGGTCTCTCTAATGCACTGCGCACTTCTATGATAGTGATGAATCAAGTGTTTCAACCATTTATGGGCAGATATTTGTTAGTATATTTTGATGATATATTAATATACAATCAGACTAAAGAAGACCAATTTCTAGCAATACTTGAATTTTAGAATTTGAATTTCAGAAGTTAAATCCAAATTTATATAATCAATAGTTGTCACATTTTATATCGAGGACGACTCCAAATAAGTCGAGGAGAATTGATGGAAAAGAGCTTAAAGTCTATAGAAGAAATAAAGGAGAAAAAAATAATTTGGTGGGATGGAGGATGGAAATTGAGTTGAAAACAAAGACAACAAGGGCTAAAATTAACATTATGTTAAGATTCTTTATTAGATAAAAGTAGTTGCAAGTTAAATATATTATTCTAATTTGAATATGTTATCCTAATTGTCTAAGACGTATAGAATTTTTATTAGAATAAGATTTAAATTTGTTAGGAATGCTTTCTTACTAAAATAAGGGTTCTAAGAACTTCCCTATAAAAATGTGTACCCAATCTTTCAATAACAACATATCTTGGATTTTTTCTACTAATTTGAGTTTTTCAACTAAAAAGTATGATACTTTTTCTAAAAGTGATTCTGAGACTTTAAGAGTGATTCCTAATTTCCTACCTCCATTATTTGTGTTCCTCACTAAATTCTAGCAATTTTAACCTAAAATTCTGATGACCCAATCCTAAATTCTAACCATATTAAACACTAAAACCTTAGCCTAAAATTTCTAGCAATCAACCCTATAATAATCTGAAATTTCAGCACTCCAACTGAAAACTAGACCTAAAACTTGATATTCCAACAACCCAAGATTAGCCATATTCCCCAAATTTTGTGAGTTTAGCTACTAGTTAATATTTCTTCTATTTATGCTACATCAATTAATCTGTTTGACATACAAACCTTCTGATTTGTTAATTTCCAACTATCACTCTGTGATATGCCTATCCATATAGTGTGCCACATCTTTAGAAATTGTCACTTCACCCGAAGTTAATAGTAACTTAACGAAAGACTTTTCATACAAGAAAAGGACTTCCCATTAATTTTTCAAAGCACAAAGAATTTTTATAGAATTGATGAATCCACATAGGAAATTGATGTCTTTTATTATACCATCATCTACACTAGCAACAAATTGCTTTATTCTTTTAAGATTGATCGAAAGATAAATAACCAATTATGGACTTGTAGAAGGTCCTCATTCATATGTTGTTTTATGCTTGTTTCAAATAGATAAATACCTAAACTTTTACTCTAACCAGAACTAAAAGAGAAAGAAGACAAACACAATAGTCATAAGCAAAGCATAACAAGTAGACAAGTGCTAGCAATGTTTTATTCCTTTATTTCTACAAATCAAGATATAAGATAAATGTTCAAATCGTTGTATTTTTTTTCTTTTGCAAAGAAAAGTTCTTCTCATTGATTTGTAAGGCTTAACTTTTATTAACTCACTTTGTGTTAATGGTGCTTGCTGCAATGTCAGTTCCGTCCCAAATAAAGGCAATCCACTCGGTCTTAGCATCCTCATAAACATGAAGAATCTTAAAATTGTCGAACATCAAAACATGAAGACTCATAAGTAGTCAAACCAATAAGAAATAAATATTAAGCAGAAAGATATTGAATTAAGAAGTGTTGAAACTTCATAAAACAACATAATAGGTTAAATAGAATGCAAATGTAATATTAAAATCATATCTAACTTGCCTTGCAAACTATGTTAATTTGTTCTCGGTCCTTGACATCTTTCAGGAGTGAGAAGCTATTTGGTCCTACCATATACGTGGAAAGTGAGCTTTTCATAGGAAAAGAAAACAGAGTGAATATTTTAGCAAGATGGATCACATAGCTCAAAAACATGTAAGAGATGGTTGGATCTAGATGTTAAACCCATAAAACCTTCCAACACAAAGATCGAAAAGGCCTTCTAATGCAAGGCATACCCTTATTTAAATGTTTTCTTATTTAGTCAATCTTTACAATGTTTTCCTATTTAGGTTGGTTTTCCATCTCAACTAGTCTATGCATTCCTAATTCTATTCATTTTTCCTATTATCAATAAGAATTATGCTAGGGCTACAACAAATTAGGGAATTTAAAACACATTATACCAACTATGTTATCTCTTGAATTTATTCAAGAGATCTTGTTTAAGCCTGATCTTCTTCTATAGTTCCAACAACAATCACCCTCACTCTATTCTTACTCGGTTGAAACTTGTTACTGCAAACCCTCTCCCTACATCACCTTCCAACAACATCTAAGTATAGGTCATAGTTTTTATATGACAATGAGCATTTTCCATCTAAATGTTGACTAGGGTGGTAACAATAAATAAGATAATAGTCATTAGTCTTCATGTATGGGACTTTAGCTCACCAATTCGCAAGTTAATGAGCTTACCATCATCAAGATGGAAGTCAATCGACCATTTTCT
Organism: Erythroxylum brevipes; assembly: GCA_027479065.1. Taxonomy (NCBI): domain Eukaryota; kingdom Viridiplantae; phylum Streptophyta; class Magnoliopsida; order Malpighiales; family Erythroxylaceae; genus Erythroxylum; species Erythroxylum brevipes. The sequence goes on along the minus strand of JANIHY010000006.1, from coordinate 45,585,862 downwards.
TAGACCTATTATGAACTTTGAGTCTAGATCCCTTGGGCGGAATCTTGAAGAAGATTGATAAGGACGGAAGTATTGACCATCTTTTCCTTCGTATAAAGCAAAAGAAGAGAACTTCTTATTGAAAACAGCATTTACTTCACCGTTGTGGGATTTGATCTGCATGAAAATAAATTACTTATAGATACCTACAAATAATGTTATTGCAAACAAAAGGGCAACTTAAGCATTGAAGTACGCTGTTACAAGTACAATCAAAGATGAAAATGAAAACCAAGGATCAAATCATATTTTGGGAAAGAGACAGCTGGGAATCCAGTTTCAACAAGACATCAACTGTCTTTCCAGTATTTTATTAAGAAATAACTAGCAGAAGTAGGTATAGCATGTGCACAATGGCATGATGATGAAGTTCATGAAGGGAAAAGAAGAATACCACAACATGAGAGAGCATAATTATGTCACCAACAGAAGCAACACGAGGAAGACTTTCTGGGGTGTGACTGAAGATATTGACAGAAATTCCTAGCTTTATATGTGACTGGTCTATCACTTTAAGCGAGCAAAACCAATCTGCAAGCATCAAAATTATCATCGTATTTCATTCTTAATAATCCCAGAACTTCTTTTTTAAGAAGAGATGCACGGTTAAAAAGAAGAACAACAAAAGACAAGATTTTGATTTAAACCAATGAACATATAAATCAGTGGAGGCTCAGAAAACACCTTAACCAAGAAAAGGGCTAATCAATCTACTACCAAAACCCACCGAACCAACTTCAGAAAAAGATCAGTTTTCGGTGTTAGCAGACGTAAGACCGGCCTTTTTTTATCATCATCGCCTCCTCTCCATTTAAATATCGCAGCTTCTTTTTTTCTATTTGGCTTGAAATATTATTAAGGAAAAAAGAAAAGAAATAGAAGTGTTTAAAGATAAATGAAAGAAGCATACCAGTCCCTCTGGATTTCTTAGGAAAAGCAAACTCAGTAATGACGCCAATGAAGCTCACTTTCTGGTTAATTGAAGTTATTGCATCTCGTATCTGCATAAACCTGTAATCGTCTTTCTTCTCCATTTCTCGGCCCTCAAAGGCTCACTACTGCACATTATAAGAACTTCAAAACCCATTTCACTGGGGTGCAAGGGTTTTACAGTTTCTTCCTTTTAAAATATTTTTTTATAATTTATAACTAGAATCGTATAAACTTTATACCTTTTCAGCCATTTAAAATAGTAAAAGGAAAGGTAAATTAAAAAAAATTATAAACTTTATTTAACTTTGTGATATTAATACTATTATTAAAATGTTTTAATTTTTAACTTATAATAAAAATAATTTGGTATAAAATTTTCTGTTAATTTCAGTTGACATATATTGTAATTGTGATAAAATATGAAATTAATTGTTTAATAAACTAAAAATATATTAAATTTCTAAAAACTCCGAATTTAATCTAACCCAATGTTACGAATACTATACCGGACTTAATAACAGATTATGTTACGAATACTATACCGGACTTAATAACAGATTGAATTCTGGTATGATACTGTACCAATGTCAATTAATGTCGGA
>JANIHY010000006.1:45481790-45495415 GCA_027479065.1 Erythroxylum brevipes | reverse complement strand
ACTAATTATTCCTTATCAATCCCATCCTACAACAAATTTCCTATTTTACCCTTCCAGGAGGGGGTGGGATGTTACAAGAACCCTAAATTTCTGTAATTGAGAATTAGTAATGAGAGATTAGAAAAATGTTTTTCATGCTTATGCATAATATAACATATACACACACACGTGAATATTGATTTTTGTACATTAAAATGATTATACATGCATTCATTGTCATTTTCAGGTTATAATTGATCTATAAATGTGATTATATTTGAAATTGTGAGTTATATGTGTTAAAAATTGATTTGGAGAGTATATTTATTGACTCAAAAGTTTTGATAAAATTTGGAAATTTTCTGATTTTATGGATATTTTTTTATTAGGAAAAGGCTAAGTGGCAAAATAATTGATGAATAGTAGTAGAAATAAGAGTCAAATGGTAGTAGAAATTCTTATGAATGTCATTGAAATTTGGGAGAAAATTAGGTTGAAAATTGGAGACAAATGGACTAATAGATTAAAATACCAAAAGAGGACCATAAGAAAATGACATGTAGCAAGTTCCAAGTGGCACTTGCCACATCATATTTATTAACCCACGTTATTATGCTAAAAGACCATCTCTTCTTTCATTTTGTTTTGGCCAAGTGCTTCCATCTTCTTTTTCTTCTCTTCTCCCAACCCATGACATTTTCTTTCTCACAACCCAACGTCTTCATGCTGATTTTTTTCAAAATCCTACATTACCACTTCAAGATCCTTACTATCCCTTCTTGTTACAAGGAAAACATAGCCTATTCCTTCTTCAATGCTGATGATCGTATGATGCTTGGAGGCTAGGTTTAAGTGTGATTTGAAAACAATGAAGCTAAACAAATAAGTATAAGCATTGCACTTCTTGATTGGTTGAAATGAAACATGTTTTGATGATATTTGAGAATTAAATGATCATAAAATGAGGATGGGTATATGCTAAAATGTGAATGATAAATGTGAGTAGATTCATGTCTTACTTTGTGTTTTGATGGGTAATAGATTATGGAATGATACAATGTTGGGTTAATTGAGTAAATAGTGTTTAAAGTATGCTGGAATATGTTAGTTATAACATTTCTATTGGATATGCATTAGTATTTTAGCCATGAATTAATCTGTAGATATCCAAATGAGATGATTTTTGATTTGGATTAAGTTAAAGACATATGGATACATTTTTCATGAAGAAATTGAATTCAAATTCTACCTATAAGAGTTTCAAAATTTGTCTTGAAGTTGTGTATTGGGTGTACTGAATTAATGGATGAATACATATGTTTGTGTTCTAATTTGAGAATATGAAAAAACATGAATGATGAGTTTTTATGTACATGTTATGAGTTGTGAATTAAGGTTATAATGAAAGTGAAAGTTATGTTAACTAAGATGTTGAGTTATGTGCTTGAAATGAGATGAATTAAGGTGATAGTTAGAAGTGAGATGAAAGTGCAAATGAAGATGGATATGTACAAAAAGTTGATGTTATATGTATATATTCTGTTACTAGTGTTCACGATCAATCATGGACTATAATTATTTATAGATGCTATTGAGTTGAAATGGAGTTAGAATAATGGGGAAATGATGAGAAATTAAATTAGGAATGATAGACCAAGCATAAGGTAGTGAATGTAGTAAGTAAAGAGTTAGAAATATGGAAAATAAGGATGCAATTGGATAGTTTTGGGGAAAGAGGCATAAATTTTTCTTTAAAACTCTGATTATGGTCAATTAAGTATGCTATCGAAGAGGAATTCGAGTTTTACAACTTCTATGAAGACCCCAAGAAGAGATTTTGCTGTCAGGATGGTCAAATTTTAACATTTCTGTAAGTGACCCTTAAAGGTCTGCTCAACAGACATAGATTGAAGATATCAAAGTACCAAATGGAGCATGATTGGAACCTATAATGATGTTTTGATTAAATGATTAAATGAATGGATGATATCAAAGTACCAAAGGCATGAGTCTAATAAGAATGAAGATGTTCATATGATTGTAGTTATGATTTAAAGGAATTAAGTAATATGTGTTAAGTAAATGTGAATGAGAATTGGGTAATGTGAGAGCATATAATGTTGGAAAAGAAATGACAAAAAATTGCTTTATGATATTAGAAAAATCAAGTGCTCTTGAGGTGTAAGCCTAAGGATAAACTAGACTCATATAAAGGATAAGGATTGAATGGTGAACTTAGAATGATCATTTAAAAATGAAGTGTAAACCTAAGTTCAATTAGACATATATGAATTATGAAGTGAGAATGAGCATAAGATGTGAATTTAGATGATATGCCCGGGATTGTTATTGACAATGTATTATACACAACACACATATGCACAGTATGTAATACCTCACTCTCGCAAGACACGTACACATCCTGAGGGATATCTGAGTCCGTACCTAGCGAGGGTAGCATGTTAGAACACTCAATCATTCAAAAATTGATATAATTTTTTTTAAAACCATAAACATAATATACGAAAATCTATAACCAAATTAGGCCCACTTTATTTATAAACTTTTTCAATCACAATAATACAATCAACAAAACTTTCAATAGCCATTAGGGCCTTTTCACAAATACAAAACACTTTAGACATATGTCTTTCCGTTACATCATAGTTCAAGTACTCATTGTGCAAAACTTTTCGGAATACATTATTCGATACAAAAGTTGCAGAATATATAATTCAGTATAAAAATAAAGAAATATAATGTAGACGCAAACTGATCCAGACCTCTATCCCTCACTTATATGTTGTAGGTATACTCCTGTTTGCTTAACGAGGTATTCTTCTGATCCTGAAAAATATTTGCAAATTTTGGATGAGTTTTGCGAACTCAATGAGTGAGCATTATCGATGGCTCACCCAATCACATAACACATAATTCACATTCACAACATTTCACACTTTACATTCAATGCACTTTAATCATTCATATTATGCATATGTAGTGCACATGAGACTCATTTTTTATTCGTTACTTTGTTGTAATCGAGTGCCTAAATTGTCCCATATCTATTAGATACCAGGCTCATTACTAACTGTCCCTTATTTGCTTGGGGGATACAGGGCTCATTTTACATAGTGAGCCTTAGGCTCTTAATCACTTTTGAGCTTGAGGCTCATTTCTACTCGTTGAGCTTTAAGCTCTGATCGATGGCTACTCTGGTCACAACTGCCATTATATTTCATGCATTCATGAAATGGAATGCCTCAATCACATTTGCATATTCTTATTCATATATTATCGTACCATAGTCCAGCATTCAACATTAGAGTTGAGTATCACCTTTTTATTCATATACAAATGCACATTAAAAACACTTTTATCATCGGACCACGATCCGGCATTTAACAGTCATATTATGTACACTTATTTCATCTCATTCACATACAAGTAGCACTTCAATATCCAAATCAAACATCACAATCATCGACCCTTCTGTCTGGAAATCAACACAATCATTCACATTTATATAAGCATTCAGTAATCAATCAATACAAAATTCAAAACAGAACAAACAATGAATGAGACCATCTAGGTCTACTCACAGTATGCTTCAGATTAGCATTTGCTTCCAAATTTTGGAATCACCTGAATGTGGACTTTTAACCTGCACAACCCATTTATGCAAAACACATGTTGCACTCACATTAATAATGGCACACTTATAAGCATTTATTTATGCACAATTGTATAAACGGACTATGTACAATGCATGCTCAATGACAATCCCGGGTACTTTACCAATTTCATAACTTAATCACTCATCAATTCTTTAAATCACAACCTCAATCCTTTGATACTTTGATATCAATAACTCATTCACTAATTTACCAATATAGTCCCATATGTGACTAGTGAAGAGGGAAAAAAAATTCATTTCTATTTCATTTTAGGTAACAAATCACAACCAAATAAAAAATCTATCATTTTTCATAATCATCTAAAAACCTAAACACTCACGCATTTCATCACATGTTCTGCACTTCTTCACTTTCAATTTTTTCTGCATTTCTAAATTTTGTATTTTCTTCATTTATTTCTCTAACTGTCACTTTAATCGTTCTTTCACATTTTCAGACATCACCATACACCTATCTCTTAACTTTAAATTCAATTTTTAATCAACTCTAAAGCACTCCAAAACTTACATGTATATAGGACATGTATAACTTACATTAATTAACAAATTTTTGAATGATATTAATGTTGTCAAATTAGTAGAGATAAAGGTGGTAAGGTATTTGAAGGCTTCTTGACAAAATTTGTCTTACTCCATTTCATTTTTTTATAAAAGGGCTATGAATCATGATTCTAAGATCGATAAAGAAACTCTAACTAGAATGGTAATTCACTTAAGTTTGCGTTGCAAACTAAAAACAAGAAGTTTAAATTTTTTGCCACTACTCCTATGAAAAGAGGGTGGTCCAACATAAAAAGAGATATTTAATATTTAATCAAGTATATTACTATTTAATCAAATTATTTTCATTCTTATTGTAACCTAATCTTGGCCATTTCAATAAATTAGGGGCTCAATCAATTTAGGATCATCTACGTTTAAGGTAGTGCATATACTTTATTATAATCAAGAAAAAACTTGTGAATATTAAAAAATCCTTGTGATGCATTAAAATACTCTTAGAGAACTTCTGAATTAGTTTTAGATCATGTTTTCTTATTAAAGGAATGCATTTTGAGCTTTTTTAAAACTTGTTTTAAGAAGTTTGCTTGACCAATGTAGTGACTTTGACAATTAAAGTAAGATTTTGGATAGAGTAGTTGACCAATGTAGCAGAATAGTTAACTAGTGTCTTTTAATAACATGTACTATGAGTTTGTGACTATTAACCAAATATGACATATTGGTTGACCAATGTATAAATTAATCAACTAATGCCTTAGAATGGTCAATTAATGTTATTATTACTAGTTGTTGTAACATTTAGTTTTTAAACAAATATTTTATGTTATTTTAAGCATAAATAAACCACACAAGAGTTATTAGAAGACTTTAAGTATACTAGAGAGTTGTTAAGAGTTTTAAGTGCACATAAAGTGAATAAGTGCATTACATATTGCATATTGAGCCTTTGTTCATTGATGTGAGCAAAAGAAGGGTTTTTTTGGGTTGTATAATTATTTCAATTAGGGAAATTGATTATGACACGCTTTATGAGGATTCGTTTACACACTTTATGAGGATTCGTTTTGACCTTGAATAGGATTTATAAATGATTACTATTCACTTGTCAAAGTAAAATGATTGTAAAGGTTCCTTTTTACCCGTGTTAAAGCAAGATAATGTAAGGATTCTTCTTCACTCCTAGCAAAGAAGATGTTATATAAAAGGTTGGCCCTTTTCTGTTGAAGGAAAGAAGATAGTGAATCTCTAAATGGAGCTTGGGAAGTACACTTGGGCTAAATGTTAGTTGGATACACCATTATAAATAAATTTTGTCTCTCTTACTTTACTCTCTTTTTATTATTCTTATTATTGCTTTATGATTATCATATATTAATTTTCATAATCATTTATGACATGTATTTCATTTATTATTTTATAAATAGAAAAAAGGTAAATTCACATCATAAAGATTAACAGTGATATAATAAAAGAAGCTTTGGGAAAAAAATAAAGGAATTGTTTCAAGGTTTGGATATAACAAGGTAACTTCAAATCCTCAACAATTGTAGGGAGTTTGAGTTGTTGACGATACAAGAAATTGAGATTTTCAAATAGTTCAATGACAAACTTATAAAGGTCATAAATTACTTAATTCTATTTAGAGAAGACTTGAACAAAAAGTTGTTGACAAAGTCCTTGCAAGTGTCCTTGAGAATTTTGAAGCCAAATTATCTGCTTTGGAGGAGTCTAAGGACATGTTGTAACTTACATTAATTAAGCCTATGAATTCTCTTCAGACATAGAAATAAATAAATGAGTAGAGGCAAGAAATTGGATAAGAGTCATTCAAGTCTAACTCAAGTCTTAACCAAGCTAGCATAAGACAAGTAAAAGAACAAGAAGGATAATATTAAAATGGAGGAAAATAAGCAAATTTTCACTTTGTAAACATTACAAAAGAGCAAACATGCACTCAAATATTATTGGTTAAGACCACATGTACATGCAACTAACTCACAAATGTTGAAAAGTTATGCAAGCACAAGCAAGAGCTACAAGAAGAAGTGAATATAGCTAAAGTTGATGAAGATGAAAAAGAAACCTTGTTCATAACCTTTGTAATGCTTAATTGCGAGGACAAGTGATTTATAAACTTGGCCTACACATGTCATATAACCCATGATGAGTCCATTTTCAAGGTCCTTAATGAGAATTATCAATCAATAACAAGAGAAGGAAATGGAGCTTACATAGAAATGAAAGGAAAGAGAATAATTATGATAAAAACATATCCAAGTATCAAGTTGATTACTAATATGCTGATTATGCTAAGTTTGGATTAAAATATTCTATGCGTGGGTCAATTAGTTTATAAAGGTTATGCCATACACTTTGAAAAAGATGTGTGCACCATATTTAATCTAATTAGATTCAAAATGTTGAGAGTATGCATAAAAATGTTATTCCAATTATATGGTCTAAAACTATCATCAAAGATATGGAGAAAAAGGTTAACAAATCTACCTTGGTAACTTTTATTAATAAAAAAACTTACACAATAATATTGACGACAATAATGATAAAGATATAGAGAATAAAGTTCTCATAAACAAAATTTTGAATGATATTAATGTTGTCAAATTAGTAGAGACGAAGGTGGTAAGGTATTTGAAGGCTTCTTGACAAAATTCGTCTTACTCCATTTCTTTTTTTTTTTTGAATAAAAAGGCTATGAATCATGATTCTAGAATCGGTAAAGAAACTCTAATTAGAATGGTAATTCATTTAGCCTTTGTTTGGATGGAAGGAAACCAAGAGAAGAGAAAGGAAAAGAAATTGTATTTCTCTTCTTTTCCATTGTTTGGACAAGAATAAGAGAGAGAATTGAGAGGAATGGAAGAAAAATTTGGGCCATTTTTATTCTTATCTTGCAATTTCCCTCCCTTTCTCACCAATTTGGTGGGAAAGGGAGGGAAATACAAGATTTCCTTTCCTTTCCTTTCCCTTGTGTAATTAAGCATCCTTGCAATGAGCTAGTGCATAAATCCAAATTTAGATATTTTTAATAGAATTAATCATTAGTCAAGGCCAGCCAAATTTAGGTGCTTTAATATCCGGTTTGTGCTTCGTTTTAGTTCAGGTCTCCACTCCATTTGCAGCAAAATAACTCACATTCCTTGACGATTCAACTATTCACTTTATAAAGTCGCCGGAGGACAAAGCTTTAAGTCAGACATCTCTTTCGACCCTCCTCTCGGTCGTAGATGGCAAGAACAAAACTCTCACTTACGATCATGCCCGTCTACTTTATTAGTCTTGTTTTGCAGAACCTTAAATTGTTAATTTTAAATGCTGATAAGAGGTAATAATTAATAATTTCCCACACACACGTATACTAATTTTTTTAATTATACATAAAATAAACATAATCACTTAATAAACCCGCCATAAACCCTTTCTAAGAACCTTGACAACGTTGGTCCGTTCCTACAGATCTCTCGCTCTCATACGCAATGAGAAGAGCCTCCACACTCGCTTATTCCGTCCTCTCCCGCACGCTCGCTGCCAACCTAGACGGCAGAGCCACCACCTCCTCCGTCGTCGCCGTCAATCACCGGCCTCTCCTGTCGGCGCTCTTCTCCACCGACAGCTCACACGGCCGCAGCTACGGCACCTCCCGCCTCTCCACTCAGACCGCCTCTCTGGGTGTCGCAGGAGCTTTTATCTCCGTTGCTGCTGCGGCCTTCCTCTCCCAAGAGGTCTACGCCAAGGAGCCTCCTCCGGCGGAGCTTGTGCCTAAGGACGTTGTTCTTTATCAGTATGAGGCATGTCCTTTCTGCAATAAAGTTAAAGGTCTTTCCCTTTCTCTCTCTCCTTTAAAGTTTTAGAATTCTTTGGTTTTCTAGTGACGATCATGATTCCATATTTGGTTGTCAGTTGATCAACTGCTTACTGATTCTTATAGTGCTACTAGATTAAATCAAAATGCTTATAGGATTGCTTCGATTCATATATATAGGATTAGTTCCTCAGAGATCATGTTGTTACATTGTTTTTCCCAAGGCCTCAATTTAGTTCAATAGTTAGAATTTGCTTTGAATTGTTGCATTATTTTGACAATTTTAGACAGTAGAATATTTGGAGAATATTCTCTTTAGACAATTCAAATGGCCGAAATCAAAACACAAGTGGTTTTTTGAAAAATATCCATTTGTGCTTAGTTAACAATTTTGTAACATTGCAAGTTTTGATACATTTTTGGCGTTTTGAAGATGGATTTGTGATTTAATATATCTTTTACTTTAACCAAACATGCTATGGGATTGGAATTTTCAGAGAGAACTTATAACAAATTGTTGTCTAAACAAACAGAAAGTGATATTTTGTGTTTTTATTGCTTTGCTTTTGACATCTACCTCACAATGCAATATTATTATCTAGTTTTATTACATTGGAAATCACATTTCTGCCCACACTATATTCCTTTCCTTTTTCTTGCTTTTTCATTTTCAAAGAGCTAACTATGAGCAATGTGCCCTAGACTCCTGTTGGTAAAAGTTTTATCATAACTTATCGAAGTAGTTTGTGTTACTTGTAATAATATTGAGGTCATTATTTACTTTTGATATTATTTGAATGAAAGATGTATGATTGTTATTGAGCAAGTACAGGGTAGTATTGACCAGTATTTTCTTCTTTTGAATAGATCTGGCATGAGAGATTGAAGATTGAAAATATGTTGTGGTGTATGTGACCAATTTAATATCTTTTGCCCCATGTTATGGTTCAGCTCTTTATAATCTTTTTTATTATCTCAGCATTTCTGGACTATTATGACATAAAGTACAAAGTGGTGGAAGTTAACCCAATCAGTAAGAAGGAGATAAAGTGGTCTGATTATAAGAAGGTGCCCATTCTTATGGTAGATGGTGAACAACTTATTGACTCATCAGGTTAGCATTGCCATTGTCTCTTCCTTTTCTTTTTTCTTTTTTACATTTTGATATCAGTAATAGGATTTCATAGCCTGTCAATCAGTTATTGTGGTAAAGTTTGTTTATGTGAAGATTAAGTAGTGGTTTTTTTTTTTTTTTTTGTAGTTATCATTGATAAATTAAGCAATAAAGTACTTTCAAAGAAAGCTGATGATGATACGTCAAATGCTGATGATGAAGAGAAAAAATGGCGTAGGTATGGTCTCTTTCTCATGTAACATACAATTCCTTTATAGAGTTCAATTTTATCAAAAGAGATCAATTTGTTTGTAGTGCGATGACAAAGAATGAGTGTTTTATTTGATAGAAATCATGCTCTCACATTAATAGTTGGAATGGAAGGCGACCCTTCTCCGTGACCTATTAAATGGTCATGGTGTGTCTACAACTATAAATAGATTAGATAACAAGCTTAATTAATTACAAGGATGCCATTTAATGTCTTACCCAATTAAACATTAAATATTTAGTATATATATGTGTACCACATCCACTGTAAAGCACCAGTTGAAACAAGTTGTTACTCTTTTACTTACACAATAACAGAAGGTTCTATCTAGTGGATAGAATCTTTGTTTTTTGTTTCCTTTTCCTTCATCTTCTTCTGCTTGGAGTTCTACCTAGAAGAGTAGGACGTTGAATTTTTTGGGCCACTAGTTCTGAGTGACTATCTGACCTCATCATTAGCACCAGTGGGGGTGCTACTTGTTGGTAAGCCTTTCCTTGAAGTTCAAGAACTAGGATCTCCATGTGTGACTCCCACACATTGCCTAAAGATTGTGCTCTCCCACCCACGTGTCGGTGTGATTGAACATGCAACCGTGCCTTGACCTCTGATTAGCTTCTCCGGCCTCGAATCCTTCCTTCCAGTGCTGCTAAAGCTCTGATACTATGTAAGAGAGGAATAACTTGTTTCAATTGATGATTTTAGAGTGAATGAGGTACAAATATGTATATTAACTATTCAATGTCTAATTAGGTAAGAAATTAAATTGGATCCCCATAATCATGCTTGTAACCTATGGATCTTTGTTATTAAGCCTGTAATATGAGCTTATTTATAGTTGTAGATACATTCTATAACACATGAGGATTGAGGAAGAATATCATTCTAAGTCGTGAAGTTTTGAAATGATCAGGAGAAATATTATTTGGCATTATCACTTCTTAAAGTGTGGATAGAGACATTAAACTGGGTTTCTATTGCAGCATATAAGGCAGTAAAATGAAAAAATAATTCAGAATTATTCGTTATTAAATAAAGCCAAGTCACATGTGAAAAGTCATTAACAAAGGTAATAAAATATCGAAATCCAGTTTTGGACTCAACAAGACATAGGTTCTAAACATCAAAATGAACTAACTCAAAGGGCAACTAGCTCTTTTGGTGACATAAAGAATTGAAGACAAAATATGATGTTTAGCAAACTCAAAAGACTCACAATCTAAGCAAAATACATTATAAAACTGAGGGAATTTCTTTAATAGAGATAAGGAGGGGTGTCCTAACTGATAGTGATCCTCAAAAGGAGTTGAGGCACTTGAACAAGTAGTTGGTCAGGACACTTGGGTATTCAAAGTGTAGAGGCCTTCTAATTTATGTCCTTCATCGATAATCTTTGCATTTTTTTCATGTGGATGTATCAGAAACAACCTCTTTATTAGTTAAAGATAAGGATATGTACTATTAGACCTCCCCAGACCTTGTGCTTGGTATGCCTTGGCTCATGATAGTATCAACAAATAATTCCTACTGTATTCTGTCCCAATTGCTCATCTTTCCTCCTTTATTGTTATTTTTTTATATGACTTCCTAGTATTGTTATTTTTTTATATGACTTCCTAGTATCAAATTCATCATTTGGAATTACAAGAGCTCTAGGATTCTAAATATTAAAAGTAACAAATGCAATAACATCTACGTAACGGATTTGAGTAAAGACCTCATGTAGGGAAGAAATCTCAGAATAAAGGATTGAACCCATAAGGATTTGCTTATGTTGTCCTCAACCTATTAGGATTTGGTTATGTTGTCATATACCCACTAAGATTTGTTTCTGTTTTATTTTATTTTAATTTTCCTAGTTAGGCAGGTTTTCTTGTCCAGCAAGGAAAAGAAATAAGTTAGCTTTAGAAAAGGATTTCAATCAATCTTTTTCACACTAGAATTAGGACTCTCATGTGCCACTTTAGGGGTATAAAAGGGAGGGTTAACTGATGTTTTGGGGGACCCAAAACATTGCCTTTAATAAAAGCTTCTGCAGGAAATTTTTCTTAGAGAAATTGTCTTTCTCTTGTTGATTAAATCCTAAGTTTTATGATTGGGTTTGGTTCAGAGATTAACCTTAAATCTCTACTTAACTACTTCCGCTGTATCATCTCAACACTAGAGAGAATTTGAGACTTATAAATCTCAAATTGAGTGTTAGGCCAACCAAAAGCTCATTATTGTCATATGTTCCCATTGAACTTGTTAAAACTATAATATCAGGAATAAAAGTTTCTTCATAGGTCTTTAAAATTCATAAAGTATGCCTGGAGAAATTGATCTTGTTGTTTAGCATAATAACAATTCTCACATACTTCATAAATGGGAGAAATGTTCCCTTTTCTTGAATATAAGAATTTTAAATATTCCATCAGTTCTTTGACATACTCAGTCTTCTATAAATGTTTGGAAAATTTAGTCAAACAATGGAACATTTGGGATGAATGAGTAAATTTGACTACTCAGTCTTCTATAAATGTTATGTATTGGCATCATACTCCTTGTATATGTGAATGATATTGTCGCTACTAGAAGTAATAGTGTGAGCATTTTATTCTTAAAGTCATTTCTTCACAGTCAATTTCATACAAAAGGTTTAAGGGTTTTTAATTTTTTTTTGGAATAGATGTGACAAGAAGTAAGAAAGGCATCTTCTTGTCTCACAGAAAATGTGTATTTGAACTTATTATTAGAAATGGGAAAATTAGGAGTTAACCCTTGCATCGCCCCAATGCTTCCTAGCTTACAACTACTAAAAATGGAGACTTATTTGAAGATCCTGAGAAATATAGGAAATTGGTTGCAAAATTGAACTACTTTATCGTATTGCATTGCCTCAATGCTTCCTAATTTACATCTCACTAGAAATGGAGATTTATTTGAAGATTCTGAGAAATATAGGAAATTGGTTACAAAATTGAACTACTTTTTTGTAACTCGTCTTAATATTGTATATTTTGTTAGTGTGATAAGTCAATTCATGTTCTTCAGCCATCCATTATTGGGCTATTAGCCTATTCTGAAGTAGATCCTCTGTTACTTAAAAGGTACTTCTGGACAAGGGATACTGTATGCAGATTAAGTGTTTCTTAGGTACAGATTGGGCAAGTTCTAAGATTGAACAAAAATATACTACTAGTTACTATATCTTTTTTGGAGGTATTTTGACCTCATGAAAAAGCAAGAAGCAAAATGTCGTGTCTAGGTCTAGTGGAAAATCTCAATATAGAGCTATGACATAGTCAACATGTGAGATAATATGGACATATCAACACTTAACTGAAATTGGTCTTAAAGCTCTAATATCAACAAAATTTTGGTGTGATAACCAAGCTGCTCTGCATATCACTTTGAATCCTATGTTTCAGGAACTAGTTATAACATATTGAGATTGATTGCCCATTGAGATTGAAAAAGTACAACAAAACTTAATATCTACAAGGTATGTGAAAAATGGAGATTAACTTGGAGCTATATTCACAAAGGCTCTAAATAGTGTTTGAGTCAATTACATTTGTAACAAGCTGGACATGATTAATTTCCATACTCCAACTTGAGGAGGGTTATAAAGTGTATCTATAACTATAAATAAATTAGATTACAAGCTTAATTACAAGGATTCATATGTTACAAGCTTGATTATAGGGACGCCATTTAATTTCTTACCTAATTAAACATTGAATAGGTAGTGTATATATATGTACCCCATTCACTATATAATCATATATTAAAATAAGTTATTCCTCTCTAACAATTATTGTTGCGAGTTTAGTTAAGGAATTTGCAATTACCTCTTGCTTATTTACATTTGACTTGTATGAAATTATGCATGGAGAGGAACTACTTGGTTTGGGTGGTATTTCCTATTACTGCAAAAGATATAAATCTCCCATGTTATTTTACCCATTACAAAATAATAATTATTTTAAATTACCTAAAAAGACCTTGTCATATCATAAACTCTAAATTAAGTTATTTTAACAAAAAATAGTATTGAAATCGAGTCGAAACTGTCACATAGATTTTGTCACACGAATAACAATAAGTGACATAACAATTTCTACAAAATAACTTGACAAACTCTTGATAGAAGTCTTTTTTTAGAGTTTTAATGCCTTAAGGTGTTCTCTTAGTAATCTAGAATAATAATGGTTCGAGTAAAAAAATGGAACTCTCCAATGATATATTTTTTTTTTTAAAT
>JANIHY010000006.1:45341172-45352015 GCA_027479065.1 Erythroxylum brevipes | reverse complement strand
TTATAATTTCATTTGCAATGTAAAATTATCCCATGGACTTTATCATATACATCTAAACATGTACAAGATAAAGAATGACTTTTAAATAATTTGTCACTAAACTACAATCAAAGCGATTGGTTGTAGGGCATAAACCAACACTATAAACCAAACGAATTCACATAAAATGTTATGAGAGGATCAGTATACTAGACAAAGTGAATCAAGATCATTGGTACTCGAAACTATGAAAACTAAAGATAAATCAGGATAGCAACCAAAACACATATGTCCCCGTATAAGATTGCCTTCTATATATAGACTATAAGAAGAAAGCAACCAAAACACATGGCGAAATCTAATAGACAAAGTAGATACAATAAACTCAAGACGGGACGACATGAAAGGCAACCTAAAATACGTATGTCCTAAACATGGGATTGCCTCCAATGTGCATAACATAAAAAGAAAGTAACCAAAACACACGACATCATGTAACAAACAAAGTAGACAGGAAATAATAAACTCATGACGATGTAAATTCTTCATCATTGTAAACTCAACACACTGTTAAGTTGAAAATGGTGACAACAACTTCGTAAGTGGTGATGACTTTGTCGATGACCAACAATTGTCGTCGTAGGGTAATTGGAGACGATGATGGAGGAGAAGATCGGTGAAAATTGGAAATTTTGACTTTGTTAGTGAAAAATGGGAGTTAATTAGCAAACTTGGTAAATCTGTCGTAGTTACTAATTCTAATTAGTTTACTTAATAAGTTATTTAGTTAATTTAATTGTTAGGTTAATAAAAGTTAGTGTTAATTTGTCTGTTAACTTAACAAGTTAATTAGTTAAGTGAAGTTGTTAGATTAACCATAATTAGGGTTAATTAATTACAGTAAGTCTCACAGGTCATAAACAAATAAAATTTTTAATTTTATTTTATGAAAGTGAGTCCTACATTATCATGTAGGTAAAATCATATAAAGTTTTGACAAGTCAATAGCCTAACAAAAAATTAACGACGTCATATAGTTGTCATTTTTTCTGTTATTTTAAAGTTATATTTAAATTTTTTTCAAATATTAAGGTCGTAGCTGTACTATATGAAACTTTAGGGTTAAATTTATCAAAGGATGTAAATGTTGGGGTAAAAAATGACCATTTTGCCCAATAAAAGTTAACATTGAATGATTTTTGACAATAAACTCTTTTTTACAATCTAAAATAATAGAGTTTGGCCTATATTTAAATGTAAATATTAAGATTTTTTTATTAATTTGGAACAATACTTTAAGAAAATAAAAGATATAAAATAAATAGATACACTAGTGGTTTTAAAATAAATTGTTATATTATATGATACTAAAAAAAATTAGACTAGTAAATTAAATTATGATTAAATTTGTGTCGCTTAAAAAGTATGATAGTAGTTTATTTAGAATCTGAAATCTATAAAAGATATATATATTTTTTATTAATCCACAAGATGTTCCAGGTAGGTCCAAATTATCGGTGACACCTTTAAGTCATTATCAAGCCTAGATTAATCCTCAATCGTAAGATCCTCAAAAGTAACTCAACACTATCACTAAATATTTATTATGGCTGCATTTATAAGCGGAAGTTGCTCGGTGGCTTTGGAAATTTTATGAGAACGGGGGGATGCTGAATTTGAAATTGAGTATTTTATACAATTGTAAAATGTTGCAATATAATAAATTTGTCCAAACTCAACTGTCTGGGTATCACCATTTTTTTTTGTTTACAAGGGGAAAAAATAAAACGATTACAACATAAATTTCCTGACCATGCCCTCTAAGAGGAATGAGAGACACCTGTAAGTGTAGAATGAACTAGCCAATTGGCACAACAGTTGCCGTCCCAAAAAAATGTGATGACGCTGCACCACTCAACTCCGTGCTAAAAGTTTATTAATCTTTTTTACGAGGAGGTCTGAAGATAGAGACCGAGCATTGTAGGACGATATGGCTGTAACCGCTGCGAGGGAGTCGATCTCTAGGGTATCACCAATTTTACTAATGATATGAGATGAAGTGGAATCTAACTTTCTCCCCAATTATATTTCATTTTAGTTGATATAAACATAAAATAAAAGAAATATAAATATTAAATACTACAAAATCACTTGAAGTGGTAGATAACAACAGAACTAGATTATCCATAAAAACCCCTCGCTAAGAGCATAGAACTGCAACTAGCCCTCTTTCTCCATCCGAATTCTAGGGTTTTGGTTAAGAGTTGGTTGAAATTTGGAAACAATGGCCACCAATCAATCAAATCTATGGGTGTTGCTGGGCCTTGGATTGGCGGGTATTTTGTTTATGACAAGAAAGCTGAAGAAAGCTGTGAGAGAAGATTTTGGCGCTTTTGTTCAGAAGCTTCAGTTGCTTCCTCCTCCTCAGCCCGCCCCTCCCAAAGCTCCACACCCCCTCACTGGCCTCACCTTTGCCGTCTCCGACATGTAAGTTCATGCTTTTATCACTTGTTCATATGATTATTGCTTCTGACGTAGTTACGCTGAGTTGGTTGCTTTTATTTTATAATTCCTTTAAATTGATGTTCTATTATTGTGAAAGTAAATTTTCTATCTGTTCTTTTGGTCGATAAATTTGTGTTTAGCTCTATAGATAGCTGAAGAAGAAAGGAAATTTAGCTTTTGGAACCTTTTTATTTTTGGGTATAATGTCCAAATTTTGAAGTCTGAAATCATAAGACAGTTTAATTGAACTTTTCTTGATTAGAAGATAAATTTATTGAATGAGAGAATATAAATTAAAGCCAAAGAAAATGGTCTTTTGGTGTTATCTCTTCGAAGTTATTTGGATGGAAGGGAATTGCATATTCAGAACTCTATTTGGGTAAGAAATGTAAGCTGTTAAGTGACTAAAGTTGTCATATTGTTAAAAGGGCCATGCAAGTGTGAGTTTACAACAGAAAAATGGAACGTTTTCTGAATTATTTGTATATCTGTCTTATTAGATTGTGCTCAAAAAGTTAGTACTAACTGTGCAATGTTCAATGTCGTCTTTTATTTGTGATACTTTTTCATCTTCCCTCTAAAGTCGGAAATCTCATTTTGTGATTATCAGTTTTGACATTGAAGGATATGTGACTGGATTTGGTCATCCAGACTGGGCAAGAACGCATGAAGCAGCTTCTCGAACATCTGTTGTGGTTTCTTCTCTGACAGAAGGAGGGGCAACTTGCATAGGGAAAACTGTCGTTGATGAACTTGCATATGGGTATGTTTTCTTTGTCTTTGAACACAGGTAGCAAACATATTGATTGCTCCCAATTGACCAAAGTCACTGTCTTGGGTCTCATAAGTCATTTATTGTCTTGGATCTCATAAATCATTTATTCTTTGTCTTTTTTGTTTTCTTTTATAAGTGGCCCATAAAGCACTTTAAGCTATCTGAGTATCTTCCTTTCCTATCCACATTGTAGTATGTGTAAAATAAAAGGAATTATTTGGTATGCTTCCATGTTCTTATTTTGGAAATCAGTCAGGTTGGTTGTGCTTTATTTACAGAATTAATGGAGAAAATAAACATTATGGTACACCTACCAATCCTGCAGCACCTTCAAATGTACCTGGTGGTTCTTCCAGTGGGGCTGCAGTGGCTGTAGCTGCTAATCTTGTTGATTTTTCTTTGGGTAAGCTTTTTATTCAGTTTGTTACTTATTTCAAAACTTAATATTTGTAACATTTTCATTGGTCTTGAATAACTGATTTTCCTTTTCCCTTCCATGACTCTTCATACCATGAATTGATCACCATTTCATTTATCTTCAATATGCAACAAAGCATTTTTTAAATGGTGTCTGAAAGATCATGGTCTATTATAGACTGGCTCTCTTTCTAAAAATTTACCTGCATCCATCCTGGGAGGATTTTCAAACAACTGAAACCTCATTTGTATTGTAAGTTGAGCGTGCATGTGAGCTAATATATTTTTACTACATATTGTTAAAATGGATTATGGTTACTGGATTTTATTTGAATCTAATTTGGTTACTATGTTGGATATGTGTTTTGGAGATTTGCGTCAAAGGAAGGTTTACTTCTGTTAACAACATCAATAATATTCTAAGATAGTAGTGCTTTTTTTTTTTCCATTTAATGTCTGTTTTAGAGTTTCTCAATGAGTAATTTTTTTACTCCTTCCCCAATAGTTATTTTAGTGTTAGTTTTACAATGTGTACTTTGCAAATAATTTTTATTGCAGGTGTTGACTCTGTTGGTGGTGTGAGAGTACCTGCTGCTTATTGTGGTGTTATAGGATTTCGGTTCTCATATGGGGCTGTTCCTCACTCGGGGATTTTACCTGTTTCCACAAGCCTTGACACTGTTGGTATGTAGACTTCAGTTTTATATGCTGTGTATCCTTGTGATATTATATAACTGCCTCAATAAATGTCAAACATTTTGCTGGATGTTTCCTTATTGGATTGTGATTATGGTTGAAATAAATCGTAGTGTTCATTCATATGACATGGGCTCATAGTTCAATGTACTTTTATTGTCGAATTGATAACAGAATAATATGTTGATACTGATTGTGATTGAAAATTCCTTTATTTCAAGGAATTTTTTATTTAGCTTAAGGGAAAAAGGGATGAATTCAGATATTACTTTGTAAAATATGTCAGTTATATCATTGTTCATGAGGCACTTCTACTTTGCCTGGGAAACTTAAAGCCTTCATTTACCGTTCCTTTACTATGAACCATAACTCCTTTGATGACAGGCTACTAGACTTGAATCAAGTTGAAAGAATCTCTCGACTTTAATTTGGCATTTTCTTATGCACTTCCATTTGGATCTTTTGAAGACTGAAGCCTAGTGTTTGTGTTTTCAACTTTTCTTTTTGCAGAATTTTCTTATAATAATTACATTTCTTTTGAATCAGTTTGTTGGTGTAACACTATAGTTGACTATGGTAACTGCAGTTTTAGTCTGAATCCCAAGCTAAGCTAGTGGATGACCATGATTACTTTTTATGGGTCAGCTATTCATAATGGAATCTTTATCTGATGTCATGCATATAGTTTGAGGGTGGATATTTGTCAATGTTTTTGTTACAGATAATGTTGCCTTCTGCTCCCATCTTCCTTCTGCTATTACTTTACGGTGATGGCCATATGAAAAAACTGTTGTAGGATTGTTTGCCAAGGATCCAAATATCTTGCGTCGTGTTGGACATGTGATGTTTCAACTTCCCTTTGGAGTTCATCGTAATCCCAAACAAATTATAATAGCTGATGACTGCTTTCAACTGCTAAAGATACCAGCAGACAGGGTTACTGAGTTGTTGATTAAATCTTCTCATAAGGTTTTTGGAAGTATGTGTATTGCACCTTGTCTATGCATTTACCGTCTTGTTATTATATTTTCATTTCTATTAATCTGTCAGATGTTTGTTTCTCCACTATATCCTGGATGTAATTTCTTCAGGACAAGTACTGAAGCACGAACACCTTGAGGAGTTTATTGCTTCAAAAGTTCCAAGCTTGATAGAACTTAAACAGAAAGCAAATGGTGAAATCAAAACTTCATCAATTAGACTACTTGCAAAGGCCATGCAACTTCTTCATAGGTAAGCTTTCATATTTTACGGAGAATACTCTCAGTTGTATTACCTTTATGTGTGTCTGAAGCAACAATGGGTTTCTATCCATTGCCTATTTAGCACTCTGGGAACGTTCTTCTTTTTTTGTTTCCTTTTTGAGAAAAGATTGCAGCAAACTTCAATAAAAGAAAGCCTTCTGTTAAGGTTTTATGACATGGAAAATAAAGGATTTTAAGTTGTGGATTTTTGAAGGATGTTTCTATGGTTGGTTGGCTGAAGTGGATGAGAGAACGCTATAGGAATTTTATGAAAGATTTCTGAATTTTATAGAACAAATATATGATTTCTCACAATGATTAGAGTAAAATGGTACTTAAATAGTATCTATGTCTAAGAGTTGATTTGAGATTTGGTTTAGTAGTCATAAGGATGGCTTTTCTACTTGTTTTTGTGATGCGGAGTATATATATAGAGAGGGAGAAGGAAGTGAAATGTGAGTCGCTTGTTGGTGCAGGAAGTTGATGATTTTTCAATTTAATTGAATTGCATCAAGTGTGTGGTCTGTCATATTTTACAGAAAAAATCTTTGTTGGCTGTTACTGCTTTTAAATTTGTTTATCTCAGTGAGGCATGATGGGCAGGCTTGAGGAGCTGATTTAAGTCTCGGATCTTGTTAGACAACTGGATTACAGCCAGTTTTCTTTGTTTTGTAGAATGTGGGTGATAAGAACTTCTCTTTTCCCCTTCATTTTTCCCATGTTGGAAAGCTTTTTCTTGGTGGTGTTCGTGGTTGGAATCTATGATGAGTTATAGTAATAAAAGCTATATTGAATCAGAAAGCTGTATGCTTGCTCTTGGCAGTGTAAGACTGCTTCTATTTGGCAAGGTTTATGGTGTACTAAGCAACCAATGCTTAATCAGAGTCAGCTGATTAAAGAATTAACATCACTGTTATGAAAATGTCCCTATTATCCTTAGGTTTACATTTTGGAGTATGGGTGCTTGGTTTAGCAATTGAAAGTTTTTGAATTTTTCTATTCCTTAAAGTCTTGTTTTGCTTGATAAGGACACAGAGGAGAGCTCTTGGGAGCTATTATCCATGTCAAAGCTCTTGTCTTACCTGTTCTAAACAATATAGATCTTGATGGCTTTGGGAGTTGTATTTAGTATGACTATACTGCTATATAACATACTTACATTCTTATTCCTTATTATATGCAAATATGCTGTATATGTTTTCCTTACTATTTCATCTATGTCAAGATTTGATATTTCTATTATGCAAATGTAATTTCTTATCTTATGCACATTGATCAATTTGGATATCTAATGTATTAATTAATTATGCCATTTTTTGTCAGTGTTTTCAATATTTATAGGCATTGATCAAATTTATGAAACAGCATTTTGGTGGCAGTTATCAGTTTTCCACCAATAGCTATTGGTTATTAGCTATCTGTTGATATAATATCTCTGATAAGCTGTACCCAATGCTCATCAATGTTTTAAGGGTTCTGTCTTTTTGGTCATATACTTCTTCAGTAACAATTTTTGGTGTTGTGTTTAGTTGTGTTATCTGTAGTTTTATGTCTGCTCACCCTCAATTTTAGATTTGACTAATTTGTTAGTTCTTGTAACAGACATGAGTTCAAATATAATCACGAGGAATGGATTAACATAGAAAAGCCTACCCTTGACTCTGTTATCTCAGCTCAAATAAATGAAGTTCAGAAGACATCAAATTCAGAGATTGAAATATGCAGGTCCATTAGAAATGAAATGCGTTCAGCCATCAACACACTTTTGAAGGTAGTTTTTTAGTTATTTATGGTCATGTATGTACTGATTGACTCATGATTTGTTTGGATTCCTGGAAGTATAATGTCCATTCTGCTTCTAAAAGCATACTGCTATACTTTGAGCTTGGTTTTTGGTGAATGCTTTCCTGAATGCATGAGAAGGACATAACTGAAACTTAAGAAATTAGTTTAAATCACT
The DNA here is from genome assembly GCA_027479065.1 of Erythroxylum brevipes. Classification (NCBI taxonomy): domain Eukaryota; kingdom Viridiplantae; phylum Streptophyta; class Magnoliopsida; order Malpighiales; family Erythroxylaceae; genus Erythroxylum; species Erythroxylum brevipes. The sequence continues at coordinate 45,344,439 of JANIHY010000006.1, read as the reverse complement.
TCAGCAAATTGAATGTAGAACTTAGTTGAGTTGGATTTGAGTTTGATGATTGTTTACTACTGGTACAATGCATTTTACTTCTTCTCACATTTTTGCTCACCTCATACTGATTGATCTGTCAAGAATTCTTGTTAAAATAACTTCTTGGCCAGGATGGTGGAATTCTGGTGATCCCTACATCTGCTCATCTGCCACCCAAACTTGGTGGAAAGGAGATGTTATCAGAGAACTACCAGGCTTGCTTATTTGGTCTGTCCAGTATAGCAAGCCTCTCAGGTTGTTGTCAGGTCTCTCTCTCTCTCTCTCTCTCAAATACACCATAAGCACTTGATTCTGCTTGAATGAATGTTTTTAGGTGATATATTAATCGGTTACTCTAGTGATTTCTTATAGTTATATGCTGGCAATGCATAATTCAGTTTTAAGTTAATACTCTTTAATGATAGTTCATGAGGCTTTTCTTGGTGTTTCAGGTAACAATACCACTTGGACAATATGGCAAATGCCCTGTATCGGTGTCATTGATAGCCAGGCATGGAGGAGACCGATTTTTGCTTGATACACTTCAGAGCATGTATCCTAGTCTACAAGAAGAGGTTGATATGCTAGCAAAGTCAAAATTATCACGTGGTACTGACAGCCAGGAGAGATCTGCTGAGATGGCCAAGGAAAAGGTAGATTGCTCATTTTTATTGTCTTCATTATTTTGAATATTGTGAGGTAATTCAATTAACTGGCTTGAGGTAGAGCAATTGTTTCCCTCCTAAGGATGGTTAAAAGTATTCTGATTCGAATTCATTGCAAGCCCTTAGTGAGTAGTTAACTTCAAATTACACATGAGCAGTGTTTTGTCAGGCCAGTTAGTTTCAATATGTTAATTTTGGAACTTATTGGATTGGATTATTGTGATTGGTTTATCAAAACATATTGCTGATGACCTGACATTTCTGTTGTTTATCCTGAGCATTAGTGAGTATAATAATAACTCTGTTCAGCTAAAACAAATGCTTCACAATTAAATATACTCTCACTAAGTAATTCCACCGTTTAGGGCAACCAAGCATATAAAGATAAACAATGGAAGAAGGCAATTGGCTACTACACAGAAGCTATCAAGCTTAATGAGAAGAATGCAACATATTACAGTAACAGAGCTGCAGCATACCTTGAACTTGGGAGGTATTTTATAATCTTGCTATTATCAGTATCTTTATGTACATGCTTGATAGACTCTTCTTTTTGTTTTATTAATCACTTACTTTTGGGCTCTCTCTAGTTTCCATCAAGCTGAGGCAGATTGTACAAGTGCCATTAACCTTGATAAAAAGGTAAGCTTTATGTCTGAAGGACATTTTGTTTATATATGGAAACTAAATAACCGTATTATTTATGGACATCAAAAGCTGTCAGTGTTTTTCTAGCTGCTTTACTGTTAAGATGAATACCAGAAAATCATGGTAGTTTTGAATGTTTACTAGTTCAGAATGCATTTCAATGTGTAATAGTTTGGTTTTAGTAGAGCAGTTTTAAAAGCACCATTCTTGATGTTCTGGAATTTCTTAGGAATGATGTCTGCTTTCCAGAACTAGCTACTTTACATCATTTTATTGAATGATATCAGAATAAAAGAAGTCAATCAAGCATTCACTAGGGCTTGCAGGATGACATTTTCTTACTTCCTGTCATGGAATAAAATTATCTACTTTTTATATTTTTCTCCTAGAATGTTAAGTGCGTAGTTTGAAAGTCGCCATTGACCACATTGCTCATTTATTCTTTGTTTTTGTAATCTTGTCCTAGAACATAAAAGCCTTTCTGAGGAGAGGCACAGCTAGAGAGATGCTTGGTTATTATAAGGAGGCAATTGAAGGTATCTTTCTAGCTGTCATTTTGACATGCATTTTATGCCTGTAGCATTCATTTCTTATCGCTTCATGTGTTTTTCATTTGTTGGGCATTCACTGCTTTTGGTTAAATTTTAGAATGCTTAGTAGTTAGGGTGGCTAAAATCAGGCCTGAAATTCTCATTGCCCAGGAGGGCTTTATTTGACTGGTAGATGTCTTTTGCAGTAAAATTTGGATTTTATGTGTCAAATTATGTTGTACCAGCAGTCAAGGGATCATCATCATTTTCACAAAAAATTAGTGATTAATCAAGATTTTAACTTACTGACGTAAGCAAAGTTAATCTTGATATGGTGGAAGAGTTACCAAGTGGTAGACATTTAAATCTTTTGTGGGTAGGAAACCAGTTGGGCTGTAGTTGGCTCATGCATTCCAGCCAGCAGCTTTTGGGTATTTATTTTCTCAATTTCAGTGAGAAAACATATTTCATTATCTTAGTAGTTATATGGGTGATAAACAACGAAACTATACTCAAATTTTTTCTTCTGATGGTTAATTCCAAGTATTTGAATGGTGATAAACTACGAGAATATACTCAAATTCTTTGTTCTGTTGGTTAGCTTCAAATAGTCGAATGGGTTGTGGTTAAGGCCTTTTATTTGTTTGTTTAATGTTCATATGGAAAACCAGCCTTGGAGAGAATCTTCTGCTTGGTCTGAATCTATTAGAAATTCAAAATAGAGTTGGCAGTTTAAAGCTGACGACTGTAGTTCTCTCTTTTTTTTTGTGGCATTTTCCATTGATCAAGCACGTGAACATGTTAAATAGTTATATGCCAATGAATTTGCATTTGAATATAAAAGTAGGAATATGGTATCATCAAATTAGTTATATATTTAAAACTTGCAGATTTTCAGTATGCTTTGGTTCTGGAGCCAACCAATAAGAGAGCAGCTGCTTCGGCTGAAAAATTAAGGAAGGTATTTCAGTAGGCAATTAAATGGAAAAGAAGGCCATGTGAAGGTCAAATTTTGTAACACTTAGGATCATTCATTTGGCGGTTGATTATACACAATTGATAGGGGTGTCTGTGCTGGTGGAGATGAAAGGTTTTCTTTGTGAATTTACGTCTGAAAATTGATCGTTTCGTCTATATATTTCATTTAGTGGCTCACTTAGAAGGTTAATTTATGAGGTTTGTAATACGATTTTGTTTGCTGTATCATCTTAAAGCATTGCGGTTCTAGTTTTTCCCCTTTTTTATTTTATAATGTAAGTTTTGCAAAGTACCAGAACCATCGATAGTTTCACGATATAACCACGAGAATCTGTAAGTAGATATAGCCACAGCAACAATAACGTCACCGATATGACCATATCGTCGATTACTCGCTCCTATGATTCGAATACACATCAATTTTC
>JANIHY010000006.1:45212053-45223851 GCA_027479065.1 Erythroxylum brevipes | reverse complement strand
GCTATTCTCTCACTTCAAAGGCTTTTAGAATCTACAACCTCACTTCAAAGACGGTTGAAGAAACTATTCATGTTAAGGTAATCTATTTGCCAAACACCTCTATCAGCTTTTTATTAAGATCTCTGCATCCAATTAAGTGCACTTTGTATCAATTTTTGTTTGTTTTTCCATGTAAAATATTCCTAGCCAATGCAATTACTTTTGTTAATAAGAGCATCTAGGATTGTTCCTTTACATGCGTTCCAAAGGTGCCTTAATTTATGTAATAAATTGGTCTGGGTTTAAATCCTGAATCAGTGATGTAGCTGAGAATTGATATCTTTGCTTTTTGATGACATAATTGAATACTGACCTGGCTGCCAGTAGCAAACCTAGGGCGTGGAGTTGGGCATTAAAACAGACATGTATGACACATCACAATGCATCATATTATGTGCATTGGTCAGCAAATTATTCAACCCATTTGATTCGGCTTTAAAGCTAGAACTCACGGTCCATTCCTTGGCATTTGCATGCAATAAAACTACCAACCTATCCCTTTCAACCACTCCCAGGTCAAGATGCCTCTTCATTGCTCTTTCAGAAACTTGAAATCTGAGAAGTCATCAAACATGACCACACCCTTTCTTTATCTTTCTAATTTGGATCCTTTTACGTGTATCTATCCTCATATTACCTGCATTCTGCTATTCACTCGTTTGCTTGCCTGGAATTTGGTATGCGTAGGTTTTCTTCTCCTTGTTCATTTCTAATTGGATCTTTGCATTTAATATTCCATCTCCCACCGCAGCCTCTGGCTTCAAAATATCATTCTATGAACCATTAATTCAATGGCAACAATGATAAACGCTGAAGCTTAATTTGAATTTTCAGAAAGTTCGATTTTCTCATCCTCACCACGATAAAACATCAATTTCAACTTTAAAATTAAGGCATGAGTAAAAAAAGAAAGTAGTAGATCGTGATTTTTATTGATATTAAAAATATCCAAGTTATTGCTCATTTTTTAATGTAATTTGGGTTATAAAGCATCGTGCCTTTTTCATACTCCTTACTCGGATCAAATTTGAACACAAGATATCATTTTGAAAACTTTAATTTGATACACACACATATTAGAAAACACCACATATTATTAAAAACTTTAATTTTTATATAAATAAAATACATTTATTTTGTTTCTCTTTTATGTCCCTAAAAATTCTCGTTTAAGTATAGTTTTCATCTAAATACCTATTTTGTTCCTTATGACTTCCAAATATTGCAATTGAACTGTTTTATATTGCATTTTTGAATTTCACCGACCATAATAATCCCAGCTCTAGGAAAGGGTCCCATTGTTGAAGACCATCTTTTTTTATATAATTTTCTGCTCATAAAACCCTAATTAATTGTTTTTAAAAAATGAAAAAATATTAATCATAGAAAAAGCTATCACAATATTACAATGACTCACATTGTCAGATTGCAATCAGTACATACTAAGGTTTTTATAAAGAGCTAAATTAATCAAGAAGTTATGTATTACAACATCCAGATGTTTCTCGAAGCATTACTAAGTGAATTCTGCTTATTGTGAGCTATGAAAGCGGCTCGAACCTAGCTGATGATATGTTCAGCTATCTAATATTTGCCTCATTGATTCTTTTGTATAATCTCATGTTTCACTCTCTCCATATGGAGTAGATTGTGGTAGTAAAAGTTGTTTTAATAAGTGCTCCATTTGGTTCACCTAGCTTGGTCCTAACAATGATCACGTTAAGTGTCTCCCTCCATTCAAAAGTAAACCTGGGTAGTTGTAGCATATTCATTATCCTACTCCAGATTGCCTGGGTATAGCTGCATTTAAAAAATAAATGATTCTGACTCTCTGCTGTAAGTTTACATAAAACACAAATGGGATCATAACTCCCAAACCACCTATCCTTAGTTCTGAGTCTATTTTTGATTACCAACTAAGTGAAAATGGAAGCTTTCAGGTTTAATGACTGTCTCCAAATAATATCAAACCAACGAACCCATTTGACATCACTCACAACTATCTTATGACTGGTGCTATCAAGAAATGTACCTCTTAAGTTGGGCATCCAAATAATGTTGTCCTCTCCCATTGATTCGGAAGTGGAGGAAAGTAATGCGTAAGTATGGAGAAGCCTTTGAAATTGCTACTTCAATCTCCATTGTGGATGAGTGAAGAAACCCTCACATTCAGTGGGCTACGATGTCTAAGTTGTGTATTTTGGCTATCTGGATCAGTCAACTATAGGACGTCCAATTATCGAACTAGAACTAGATGCTTGTACCATCACCCAGCTGCTGTTAAGCTCCTCAAGTTAAGAATGTAGTTGAAAGTCCAGGAATATTCTCTAGAATTCCTAAGTTGCTTGAAATTTTGATATTGTATATGATATTCATTCACGCACTTGATCTATAGTGCTTTTTTGTCAGTAAAGATTCTCTATATTTTTTTGCATAAAAGAATCTTTTGCATTTAGGAAATTGAGATAATACCGAGTCCTCCTTGCTTCTTCGATAAAGTAATGTCAATCCATTTTATCCTGACCAGAAAGCTTTAAGAATTCTATTAATCTCTTTGATAACCCTTTTAGGCAATATAATATGGTAGACTAATGAATATGCAAGCTATTCAATACCAAAGTGATGAAAGTCAACTTGGTTGCCATTGAGAGAAATCGGTTCTATCAAGCATTTATCCTCTCCTTAATGTTCTCAATCAAGGGAATGAAATTAGAAAATTTAGGCTTGGTGGCTGTAATTGGCATTCCTAGATAATTGAAAGGAGGGAAGTGTATTCTAAATCCAACAATGCCAATAATTTCCTCTTTATTTCTCACATATGAAGGGATTTACACACTGCTCTTCCCCATGTTCACCTTTAAGCCAGAACATTTTGAAAATATATATGCAAGATATTTATCAAAACTTTGATGGAATGAATGTCTGTACCACTGAGTAACATCAAATCATCTACATAAATCAAATATGTTAATTGGATTTGTCTAAATTTATGGTGGACTTCTAATATGAAATTATTGGATATAAGTTTAGAGATTGATCTAGATGTCCCTTCCATTGCAAAAGTATGAAGGTAAGGGGAAGGAGGATATCCTTATCTAATACCTCTAGTTGGCCTAAAAGGTAACGATGGAATACCATTCACCATTACATTAAAAGAGGGTGTTCGAATACAAGTTAATAGCCAATCTCTGAACTTGGATAGTAAGCTTATAACTTCCAGCAATCCTACAAGTACCTCCAACTGATAGTATCATATGCCTTGAAAAAATCAATTTTCATCAGACACCTCTTTATTGGTGAGAGAAGTGAAAAAAGTGAAAGAGAATATTGATGTGTGAGAAAAATGGAAGAGAATATTGATGTGTGGGTGAAGTGGAAGAGAATATTGTTTCTTTTTCTTGGGTAGTGATAGTGTTGTTAAGAAAGGAAGCTAACTTTTTAGCTTCCAAATTTAATGTTTACTTCGAAATTTAACGTCAACTTTTTTATATTGATGTATTTATAAATTTCATTCAAGCATTTGGTTGTATTTATTACCCTTTAACTTTTTATTTCATTAATGTATGAATATAAGATGCTCCAACTCAAGAATTAGCAGCAAAATATTTTCATGGTCCAACTTCTGAACGATAATTTAAAAATAAAATTTATGATTTTTTAATTTAATTTTAGCTTACTGAATACTCGAATACATTATAACTATTTTGTATCCTCTGACAATGTTTGCTTAGACAAAAAATGTCTAACAATAGTTATATGGACATGATAAACCTCTTATCAATTAAGATTTATAATGGATATAAAACATCAATATTATTCCACTCTTTGATTATAATTAAAAAAACTTTCTTTATTATAAAATTTAATTTTTCTTTTTTTCATGCAAAGCCTTTTTATGTTCTTGTTTTATTTGTTTTCAATTTCAATTTGGTTGGCTTAGCTATAAAGAAAACATTAAAAGAATGAACTATAAGCAATGATATTAATTTCGTATCTTAGCATTTGATATTGGCTAAAAACGGTACAAATTTGGATATTAATTTCATATCGTACCGTTTGATATTGGCTAAAAAATGTACAAATTTGGGTTAAGCGATATTGGTCATTGCACTGGAGATTTCCTGTGGTACCAACTGATATTCAAAATACAGGTCATGAATTAGTCGGTACTGTAAGTTTTGAAAATACCAAAAACTTATTTGCAAAAATGAAAAAAAAATCAAATTCTATCAATCTCTTTGATAACCCTTTTAAGAATTCTATCAATCTCTTTTATAACCCTCTTCGGCAATATAATATGGTAGACTAATGAATATGCAAGCTATCAAATACTGAAGTGATGAGAGTCAACCTGGTTGCCATTGAGAGAAATTGATTCTGCCAAGCATTTATCCTTTCCTTAATGTTCTCAATCAAGGGAATGAAATCAGAAAATTTTCGCTTGATGGTTGTAATTGGCACTCCAACAATGCCACTAATTTCCTCTTTATTTCTTACATATGAAGAGATGTACACACTACTCTTCTCCATGTTCACCTTGAAGCCAGATCATTCTAAAAATATATATGCGAGATATTTATTAAAACTTTGATGGAATGAATGTCTGTACCACTGAGTAAAGTCAAATCATCTATATAAATATAATATGTTAATTGGAGTTGTCTACATTTATGGTGGATTTGGAATCTGTCATTACTGGCTATAAGTTTGGAGATCAATCTAGATGTCATCGCTAAAGTAAGAAGGTAAGGAGAAAAAGGACCCCCTTGTTTAATATCTCTAGTTGTCCTGAAAGGTAACGATGGAATACCATTCACCATTACACTAAAGAGGGTGTTCGAATACAAGTTAATAGTCAATCTCTGAACTTTGGTAGTAAGCTTATAACTTCCAGCAATCCTACAAGTACCTCCAATAGATAGTATGATATGCCTTGAAACAATCAATTTTGATCAAACAACACTTTATAGGTGAGAGAAGTGAAAAATGTGAAAGAGAATATTGTTGTGTAAGAGAAGTGGAAAAGAATATTGTTTCTTTTTTTTGGGTAGTGATAGTGTGTTAAGAGAGGAAGCTAACTTTTTAGCTTCCAAATTTAATGTTAACTTCGAAATTTAACGTTAAATTTTTTATATTGATGTATTTATAAATTTCATTCAAGCATTTGATTGTATTTATTACCCTTTAAATTTTATATTCAATTAGTGAATGAATATAAGATGCTCCAACTCAAGAATTAGCAAAGAAATATTTTCATGGTTCCAACTTCTGAGTGATAATTTAAATTAAAGTTTCTGATTTTTTATGTATTTTTTAGCTTATTGAATACTCGAATACATTATAATTATTTTGTATCCTATGACAATATTTGCTCACACATACAAAGTCTGACAATATTTATATGGACATGATAAACCTCATCATCATCATCATCATCATTACTCCCAGTCTGAAGTCCCGTAGTGAGGCAGGGTCTGAGGAGGTCTTATAGTAAGCAACCTTACCCCTACATAGTAGAGAGGTTGTTACCCAGTAGACCCACATGCAAATGTGACAGGTAAAAAATGATGTAGCATAACAGAAGCAATAGTTAAAGAACTGGCACGCATAAAAATTTAGTGACTAGAAACGCACTACAAGACAAAAGGGCAGACTTGCTGGTTGGCCAGATCGGCTATTACCTTACCCTTTGTAAAGACCGACTCTTGTTGTCGCTAGTCACTCTAGAAGTCGACACTTACCTACCCTAAGGAAATAACACTCCTACAATTTTAAGGTACGATTTTTGGTCTGCCCCTAACTACTCCTGATCGGAAGCCTTAACCAACAACTTACTACTTACAAAGGTGTAAAGGACATGGGGTTGTACGTCCTATCGTTTAAGTAAGAGACACAAGGATTCTAATGGGTGTCATTTACCCTTATCCTATCACGTCAGGCTTTCCCAAATCGAGCAGCTGCCTCAGTGAGAGCCAACTGTGACATATCATTCTTGATCACTTCCCTCCAAGTCTTGTAAGGCCTTCCTTTCCTCCTCTTATAGCCACTAAAGTTTATTATCTCATCGCTTCGTATCGGCACATCAGAGGGCATCCTGCTCACATGCCCAAATCACCTAAGTTTTTTCTCTCGCAACTTGTCTGCAATACTAGCAACCTGGAGTCTAACCCTCATTACCTGATTCTCTACCCTATCTTTTATGATAATGTCACACATCCACCTAAGCATACGCATTTTTGCTACTAACAATCGATGTGTATGACTACATCTAGTAGGCCAACACTCTGCCCCATATAACATGGTTGGCTGAATAACTATTTTATAAAACTTCCTTTTGAGTTTTATAGGGACCTTTTTATCATATAAAATACTTGAAACATCTCGCCATTTCGTCCACCCAGATCTGATACGGTGTAATCTATGTTACCATCACTCTGCATGAGGGATTCGAGGTATTTAAAACTCGATTTCTGTAGTATAATGTTAGTGCCAATCGTTACCACTGCCCCTTGTGCCATCTGGCTACCCAAAAAGTTGCATTCTAAATTCTCCATCTTGGACCTGCTCATTCTAAAACCCTTCGATTCTAACGTTGCTCTTCAACGTTCTAACTTGGCATTGACCCCTTCCTTGGTCTCATCTACCAGGACAATATCGTTCGCAAATAACATACACCAAGGTACTTCTCCTTGAATATGGTTGGTAAGTTCATCTAATACCATTATGAATATAAAAGGACTTAAAGTCGAGCCTTGGTGTAGTTCAACACCAATAGAGAACGCTTCTGTGTCCCCTCCTATTGTTCTTACGCTAGTCAAGGATCCTTCATACATATCCCTAATTACCCTGATATACGTCCTAGAAATGCCCTTTGCTTTCAAACACCACCACAAGAGTTCTCTAGGAACCCTATCATATGCTTTCTCCAAATTGACAAAAACTATATGCAGATCCCGCTTTCGTTCTCGATATCATTCCGTCAATCTCTAAAGTAGATGTATTACTTCTGTCGTTGACCTACCAAGCTTAAATCCAAATTGGTTGGCCAATATAGAAGCAGCTCTCCAGATTCTCTTACTCAATTACCTTCTCCCATAACTTCATGGCATGACTGAGTAATTTGATGCCTCGATATTTTTGACATTGTTGAATGTCTCCTTTGGCCTTGTACAAGGGGATTAACATACACAATCTCCATTTGGCATTCTGGCTGACTTAAGGATCACATTAAAAAGCTGGACTAACCACTCAATACTGACAGCTCCTATTTTCTTTCATACCTCTATAAGGATGTCATCCGGTCCTACCACCCTTTCGCTTCCCATCCCTCTCAAAGCCTTTATAATTTCTCCCCTTATTATCTTCTCCTATGAGGACTCGTTTATACATGGTCCCGGTATGGGAGGTTCCCCTAGCTCGATGTTGACCAATATGTCCTCGTTATATAGGCCATAAAAGTATCTCTTCCATCTCCGCTTGATGTCTTGCTCATTTGTGAGTACTTGTCCTGCTTCGTCCTGTATACAACAGACTTGGTTGAAATCTGTCGTCACATGCACCCTAGCTCTCGCTATTTTGAAAATACTTTGTACTCCTTTGACCGTATCCAACTCCTTGTACATAGTCTCGAAAGCTTCACCTTTAGCCACTGAGATAGCCTTCTTTTCCTTCTGTTTTGCCAGTTTGTACCTCACTTTATTGATAATCCGCTCCTCCTCTCTAGAACTCGCCAGAAGATCTTTAAAAGCTCTCTTTTTTTCCTTTACCATCCCCTGTACCTCGTCTGACCACCATCAAGATTCCATCCGTCCCCCTATCTTTTAGAAACTCCTAGGAGTTTAGTGGCGGTCTCTCTCACTACTGGGGCTACTTCCTACCACATCCGATTCACATCCCCACTCACAGCCCATGGTGTATTATTCCTAACCTGAGTCCTAAAAAGCTCCACCATGTCCCCTTTGAATCTCCCCCATCTGATTTTGTGACATGGCTTGGTAAATAGTTGTGCTCTCCATCCCTTAATTTCTAGATCCAAAACTAACAATTTATATTGGGTTGATAGGCAGGCTGTCAGAAGTACTTTGCAATCCTTACACCATGATCGGGCAATTTTTCTGACAAGGAGATAATTGATTTGCGTCTTGGTTGTGATACTTTGAAATGTCACCAAGTGTGCTTCATTTTTCTTAAAGCAGGAATTTACTATTACTAACTCATAAGCTACGACCATGTCTAATAAATCAACCCACTAGCATTTCTAGTGCTATAGCCGAAACCCCCATGAATGCCTGTATAACCGTCTGAGTCCATTCCTATATGCTCATTAAAGTCCCCTCCTAGTATGATCTACTCAGTAGCAGAGATTTGGATAAACACCCCCTCCAACGACTCCAGAGTGTACATTTTTGTTGTCCATCTGTGCCAGCTTGCAGTGCATACGCACAAATTACATTGAGAACCACACTGTTTAAAACAATTCGTACCACTAGTATCCTATCGTTGACCCTGTTGATCTCCACTACTCTATTTATATGTCCTCTTTCCACTAAGACCTACCCCATTTTGCTTCTGCGTACTTCCCAAGTATCATAATTTGAACCTCCCTATCTCCTTCGCTTTAGCTCCTGCCCACTTAGTCTCCTAAAGACATGTGATTTGTATCCTATACTTATCTAAAATTTCTATCAATTCTAAGGACTTACCCGTGAGGGTCCACACGTTCTAATAACCTATCCTTAAAACATCATCACCAACGTTTTTCCTATACATTGTACGTATCAATCCGCGTGTACTGATAACCTCTGCGCGATCTGAAGGCATCCCGCCTAACTTGTGTCATATACCGTCCTTCACGTACTATCCTAAGATATCCTAGAAAGCCTAAACTAATACCCCCTCCGCAAAAGGAAGTAAGAATAAAGTAATAATCACAAAGGAATAATATTTCCAAGGATAAACCTCTTATCAATTAAGATTTATAATGAATATTAAGCATCACTATTATTCCATTCTTTGATTATAATTAAAAAAAATCTTTTTTATAAAATTTGAATTTTCTTTTTTCATGTAAAAACCTTTGTTTCTTCTTATTTTTTGTTTTCAGTTTCAATTTGGTTCTCTTGTCTATAAAAAAACATTGAAAGAATGAACTATAGGCAATGATATTAATTTCGTATCGTACCATTTGATATTGGATAAAAAATGGTACAAATTTGTGTTAAGTGATATCAGCCGTTGGCACTAGAGATTTCCTGTGATACCAGTTGATATTCAAAATACAGGTCGTATACTAGCCGATATCATAAGTTTTAAAAATACCAAAGACTTATTTGCAATATTGACCCCCTCGAGGTGATTACCCTTTTGCTTTCTCCTTCTCCCTTTTTTTTGTTTCTCTCACTTTCGTGCTTCTCTATGGTGGCCTCCTCTCCTCTGTGCCACCACCGCACCACGAAACTCTCATCCATGCCACCATTTTCCAATCATCCACCACTGCCACCACTAATCTCCAGTAACATTTCCAACAACCAACTGCACTCAAAATCGCTAGATTTGGAATAGATCCAAATCCAAATCCAAACCTGACCTAACCCAATGCTGAATTGGTTTTTTCTTGATTTTTTGGGTACATTTTTTCTCAAAATTTGAAAACAATTGTATTATATTTGGTTGTTTATGTATGTTTTGTGATGGTTGAATTGAAATTATTGGAAAAAGTTAGAAATGAATTTGTTGGAAATGAAAATTGTTTATGTATGTTTTGTAATGCTTGAATTAAAATTGTTGGAAATGAAAAATATTTATGTATGTTTTGTAATGGTTGAAATTGTTAGAAATGGAAATTGTTTATTTATGTTTTGTGAATTAAATTGTGAATTGTGATGGTTGAAATTGTTGGAAATTAAAACAATTTCCCCTATATTTAAGATATCAAAATCCAGTTTCAATAATGTTGTAATTAAGAAGCTCTATCTTTCGATTAATACCATTATGTGTATTCATTCTTTACCATTAGCTTACCTCGTTGGGACCATCACAGTAATCATACTAATCAAGTCCTAAGACCACTATATATATATATTGGCTGTGACACGTTCACTAAAAAAATCCTTTTGTAGCAAATCTATTACGGTAGTCATTCGATTCAAAGAATCTCTATTCTAGAACCGTACATGAGATTTTCATCTCATACGACTCCTGCCTCTTCCTCTCCCCCTGAATCAAACCTTTTCTTGCCATAATATTTCACTTCCTATTATATTATCTACTATATTCATATCGTTGATACAAGTCGGATCCAAGTTGTAGAAATATAAAAAATTTGCCTTCTCTAGAGAAAAAATGATATTAATGCAGATACAGTATATAAAGAATTACATTCGCCACAAGGTAAACCACCGCCTCTCGGCCCCTCGACTGATTCTACCATAGAGGGTAACAATAGACAATAACTCCCCCCGAACACAACTATATATATATACTAATAGTCTATATGACAAATAAATGACTAATCCCTAATAATGTTCTCATCTTTATCAATATTCATTACCCTACATAACCTTTGTTTATTGTTATAATAAGAGTTTATAAAATCAATAGAGTATAATGACTTTATACTAAATAAGGAATGTGTTATCTGATGTTTTTTAGAGAGTATTGCATTGACTATTCGAGTTATTATTATTTTGCAACCAATGTATGATATAAGTAATATGTATATATTCTCCATATATAGATTCATTATTTCATTCTTACATTATATATTCAAATTTATCAATCATATATTGCAACATAATTAAAACAAAAAACTCTTATATGGTATAATATATATATGATGTGTGTAGATAAAAATGCGTAGACAATATTGCTATTGTATGCTTATGATTTCTATAATTGAAAAGATGGTAAGAATGAGTTATTAACTAAAGTTTTTTGGAAAAGAAAATAAATTGTTAAAACTTAATTGTGATATCTTAAATGTAGGGGATGTGTTATTGTGTAATTATACATGTTAAATACTTGCATTGTTATTTTTTGACTTATGGTTAATTATGTTGGATGAAATTGAATTGTATATAATGTAATCATACAAAATGAGTTATATTATATAAGATGGGCATGTATATTGTGTAATTGTGTTTGTATGGACTTGAGTTAAACAGTACATATTTTGTGATAGTAATTGATAATGAAATTATATGTTCTTTATTTTGATATATTTCTTCATTTATTTTTACAAATAAATGGAAGGAAGCTCAAGTACTCCTAAACATTTAACCGTTTCAAGAAGATACAATGACCCAGCTTGGACTCATGCTGCATTGGTCCTCGGTATGAAGAATTATGCTATTTGCTTATTTTTTAATAACTATTTGAAAGGTGGAGGAATCACCCGATTAAAAAAACATTTATCTAGGGTTAAAAGGGATGTGGAATCCTGTAAAAATTTCCTACATTTCAGAGCCCAACATTCGGAGCCAATACAAGGTCCGAGACCTATTGCAAACTTTCTTAAACAGTTAGCACATATACGAAAAATTGATAGTCAAATCAGCCCGATTTATTTAAAACAAATTCAGTCACAAAGATGCAAACATTATTGAACACATCATAGTTTCAATAACCACTTGGTGCAACATCCCACCCTCAACGGGAAGGGTAGAATAGTAATTTGACATATGGTGAGAGTGATTGGGCTTCATTAGGACTGTTCATGCATACTAGTATTGGTACACAGTGAATTTTGTGCACATGAAATA
>JANIHY010000006.1:45051021-45064457 GCA_027479065.1 Erythroxylum brevipes | reverse complement strand
AAGCTTTTTCAATTTTACTAATTTTGATTATCAATTTTACAATTTTACATTTAATTATTAATTTCACATTTGATTATTAATTTTACAATTAGGTTTAAATGTTGATTTGATTTTGATTATCAAACTCAATCTCAAATGCAATTGCACAAACTCAAATTCAATCCCATTTATTAATAATTCAACAATTCAATATTAATACCTTAAAATCTACTAAATCACAATCACCATTCCAATTTCTAAATTTAATTTCCAATCGGATTCGAACCAAATGACCTATCTATTTCCAAAATGCAAAATGACCAATCTATTTCCAAAATACAAAATGCCAACTGAAAACATCTTCAAGACTTCAACTGTTCAACATTCACACTTTACTTTGTTCTACCGAAATCAATTTCACAAATTTTCCCAAATCCAACACCGAAATCAACTTCAGAAATTTTTTCCAAATCTACCACAACAACACCAATTTTAAACCCCAAATCCACCATCATCCAACAACCAACACAATCAAACAATCATAAATTTCTAAATGCCATGAAAAATTAAACCAAAATCAAGAATCAATCGGTCTTCAATCTCTTCACCAAAACAAAAATTTGGGTCGACGGTGTGCGGTGTATGAGCGCAAGGAGGACGACGGAGAAGGTCGGACGGTGTGCGGTGGACGCCGGACGGTAGACCTCAGGAGGCTGTAGGCAGCGACGTCTTCAGGCATGTGGTGTGCGGTGTGCGATGAGGCGAAGACGGTGTGTGGTGGACGTCTTCGGGCGTGGACGACGATTGAAGGCCAGAGGAGAGGCGAGGCAGGTCGGAGGCGCGATAGGTGGGAGTTGGGACAACGGAAGAGAGAGAAGAAGATGAAGAGAGACTGAGAGAGGGAGAGTCGGGGTGGGTAGGTAGATAGATTTAGGTTTAAATTTTTTTTATTTGCAAAATAGTCCCTGCAAATTTTTTTTTACAGAATGGCTCCGGAAAAATTTGGTAATGGCGATATGGGCCAGAATCGGTCGGTACTAACCGAAATTCATACCCGGTACTTCTATGGCTATTTCGGTTCCATTGTCAAAACGGTACGATATCCACACCAATGGCAGTGACACTACAAAACTGGGCGAAAGGGACTGATGGCGATCAAGATCGACCTCGAGAAGGCGTATGATCGGCTCGATTGGACGTTCATTCGCGATACTCTTCACGCCATTGGTCTGCCTGACTCTGTGAGTCTGCTCATCATGAAGTGCATTACTACGGTGTCCTTTCAAGTGAACTGGCAAGGCGGGCTTAGCGAGGCCTTTCAGCCTTTTCGCGGTCTTCGCCAAGACGACCCTCTTTCTCCGTATCTATTTGTGCTGTGTATGGAAAGACTCGGTCACGCGGTTACGCATGCGGTGTCCTCCGGTAGTTGGCGTCTGATCTGTTTGAGTAGGAATGGGCCCCCTCTGTCCCACTTATTCTTTGCTGACGACCTCATCCTCTTTGCGGAGGCCTCTCTTGACCAGGTTCATGTGGTTCGGGGCGTCTTGGATTCGTTCTGCGCAGTTTCGAGACAACGTGTGAGTAGGGAGAAGTCGCGTTGCTACTTCTCTAAGAACGTCCCCCCTGCGGTTAGCCAGGCCTTAAGTCGGGCGCTCGCGTTCCCCCGGACTACCTATCTTGGCCGGTACCTAGGGGTTCCCCTCCTACACCAGCGGGTCAGTAAGCGCACATATCAGTACATCTTAGATACTGTGCAACGCCGATTGTCAGGTTGGGCCCCTTCCACTTTGTCTTTTGCTGGGCGGGTCACCTTGGTACAATCGGTCATCGCGGCCATCCCGAGCTACACGATGCAGACAGTTAGATTACCACGTGGATTGTGTGATGAGATTGAGCATGCTATGCGGAGGTTTTTGTGGGGCTCGACACACGGTGGGCCCAAGATTCCCCTGGCTAGCTGGGAGGACGTTTGTCAGCCCAAGACCCATGGGGGATTGGGCATCTAGAGGATTCGGGAGATGAACGACGCCTTCCTGGCCAAACTAGGCTGGACCTTGTTATCCAACCCTCAAGCGTTATGGGTTCAAGTCCTCTCTGGTAAATATGGCTTTGATGCTCAGCGTATTCCGTCCTCCATTAATTCCTCAGGAGGTTCGATGGTGTGGCGGAGTATTGCGGCGACTTGGCATCTCGTTATGCAAGGACGGCACTGGCGTATCGGCGATGGCATGTCGACGCGCTTCTGGCTCGACCCTTGGGTCCCGGGAGTTGGTCCTCTCCTCTCCCATTCTACTCAGCCCATCCCGGACAGTCTGTTGAACTGCAATGTTCATTACTATGTTGATCCTGCCGGACAATGGAACTTGAATGCCTTAAGGGGGCTCCTCCCCTTCTTCATTTGCAGCTCCATTGCTGGCATGTTTCCTCCTTCCCCTCTCCAGGGAGTTGACCGGATCGGCTGGGGCGCCTCGGATAACAGGCACTTTATAGTTGCATCAGCTTACGACCTCCTGATGCGTCCCACGCCTGAGACTCCGCACAGGGTGTGGAGAGCCATCTGACAGTGGTCAGGTCCCCAAAGGGTGCGCACCTTTTTATGGTTGCGAGCGCGCGATCGCTTGCTTAGTAATCAACAAAGGGTGCGACGTCATCTCACCGCATCTGGTAGCTGTGACCACTGTGGCCAGGAAGAATCGTCTCTACATGTTATTCGTGACTGTCCCCTCGCTCGCAGAGTATGGGACTGTTTTCCGTCGGACCTTGTTCACTCATCCGCTTTTGCGCTGCCCACCTGTGATTGGTTATATACCAACCTTCTTCACTACCGACGAGTGCATGACCATGACTGGGCTCTGATCTTTGGTTTGACCTGCTGGTTCCTCTGGACATGGCGGAACAAATCCATTTTTGACTCTACTTTTGTTCGACCCATCTCACCCTTGTTTACTATCTTGTCTTTTACAGGCCAGGTTCAGTTGGCAGGAGACCGGCACGACCTGGACCCTACCGTATCTCGCCCACACCAGGGTCACCAGATTGGTTGGAGTCGACCGCCGGACGGCCGGGTAAAGCTAAACACTGATGGGGCATGTCATCTTACACGGCGCTTGGCTTCAGCTGGAGGTCTTATTCGCGATCATGACGGTAGTTGGCGAGGAGGGTTCTCCCAGCTTATTGGGTGGTGCTCAGTGCAGTCAGCGGAACTCTGGGCTGTTTACACTGGTCTGTCATTCGCTTGGAGGTTGGGCTACCGCCGGATTGAGCTGGAGGTAGATTCGATGGGGGTGCACCAACTCCTGTCCTCTGTGCCCGCCCGCTCCCAGTCGGGTAACCCTCTAGTTCTGGGTATCCGGGAACTCCTCAATAGAAACTGGTCTGTTGTTCATCGACATATCTACCGAGAGACCAATAGATGCGCGGACTGGCTAGCTGACCCGACCCACCAGCACGAAATTGGCGTCACATATTTTGATGTTCCACCTTCCGAGTGTCATAGCCTCCTTGTAGAGGATTTATCGGGGCTCAGCCTCACTAGTCTTACTTAGTTTTCAGTGCTTTCTTTTCCCTTTATGCAAAAAAAAAAAAAAAAAAAGGCAGTGACACTACACCTTGAGATCCCCATGCTATCAAAAATTGGAAAACAGAAATAGAAAGACCCCGACAAACATCAATCAATAAAAGAGAACCCACGTGGCACGTGACAGAGTGACGTGATTACCCCAGCTTTCTTTGATTGTAGTGTTAGTACAACATTGGCATTTCGCTGCTTCACCGATTGATTGCTCCAATCAAAATCTCTATATATATATCGACCAAACAGAAGAAGTAGATCTCAGAGAAGAGGGTATGTGTGTGAGAGATACTGAGATTGTCATTAAGATGGATTTATTCGTATGAAGCAGAAAGGCAGACATTGTAACCGTAGATCGAGGAGTTTTTCTCGTTCTCGTCTTGCTATTGAGGGTTGTTAGTCTCCTCCATTTTCTCACTTTCGTTGCCAACACCACTTCCTCTCTTCCTCTGCCTCTCAATCTGCAAACAACCAGTTTCTTGACGCTTTTATCACTCTATTTCAACAATGGCTGCCCTTGGTACTGTTTTTGGTTTTACATAATGCATTTTGTCTTTAATCAAGAACCGAGCTTTGTGTTGTTTTTTTTTTTTTTGGGTATTTGGATGCAAGTATCTCAACTTTTTGGTATGTTTTCATTGGGTTTTGGATTCCGTAGATGAGAAAGTGGAAGAACGTGAGATTCAGAAACACTATTGGATGGAACACTCGGCTGACCTGACGGTAGAGGCTATGATGCTTGATTCCAAAGCCTCCGATCTTGACAAAGAAGAGCGTCCTGAGGTGTACTTTCTTTTCTTTCTATTTAGATGCTTATTGACAGCGATTGTTAGTACCCAGAGTGATTATTTTATTTCTTTTCTATAATCGTTCGGCCCTTGCCTGTTGTTTGTACCCATGTGAACCTTTTCTAGGTCTAACAACTTCAGAAATAAAATATGATTTTATTTTTCGCTACACTTCAAGTCCCATATTTTTTTTATATACTTTATTTGTAATTCTAATTATTCCCTAAATGTTGATTAATTTATCGTTAATATTGAGATTTTTAAAATTGAAGCATTTCCTGGTTACATTTGTATGTGTCAGGTACTTTCTATGCTCCCGCCGTATGAAGGAAAATCAGTTTTGGAATTTGGAGCTGGTATTGGTCGTTTCACTGGGGAGTTAGCTAAGAAGGCTGGTCAAGTTATAGCTTTGGACTTTATTGAGAGTGTCATCAAGAAGGTATTTTCCCTCGCAATCTTCAGTCGCTCATACACATACATAACGTCTACATGCTTTTCTTAATGATTGTCATTTAAATGTTGCTTCACATGATGAGCATTAACATTTGCTTCTCTCAAATTTTTACCTAAAGAATGAAAGCATTAATGGGCACTTCAAGAATGTCAAATTCATGTGCGCTGACGTGACTTCACCAGACCTGAAGTTTTCCGAGGAATCAGTGGACTTGATATTTTCTAATTGGCTTCTTATGTATCTCTCAGACACAGAGGTGAGTGTTTAATGCATCTCCAGGATTACCATTGGATTTGTCTTTTCGTGGTTTGGAGTAAACCTTCTCGTCCCCACTAGATGATATCCATATAAAAGTTTTCATATAGGAGCTGAGAGATAAGCTTGATGTTGCGGAATTTTACATGTGTTCTTTTTTCTGATGTTGTTTTTTTCCCATGTTTATTGTGATACGGATGACAGGTAGAGGGTTTGGCAGAAAGGATGGTCAAATGGTTGAAAGTTGGAGGATATATTTTCTTTAGAGAGTCTTGTTTCCATCAATCTGGAGATTCTAAGCGAAAATGCAACCCAACTCATTACCGAGAACCCAAATTTTACACAAAGGTCTGGTTTCTTTATAAATCTCTTGAACGTGGTCCTCACGTTAAATAAAGCTGTCCGCTAGCTTCATGTTTTATGATCTGCCTTGTGTTTTGAAATCTGAATATTTTTAGCATATAATGATGCATTTGAAAAATAGAGTTCACATTGACATCTAAGATTACATTGATCACGTCGTTGCAGTGACCATGAAAAGAAATGGTTAAATTGATGAGTAGACTTTTTTGACATGGATGATTAAGTGCTGGTTTGGATTTGAGTTGACTATATCCAGATCAGGAGGGTTTTTAAATTAGCTCAAACTTCAAAAGTAACACATTAAAGAAACATGATTCCACAGGGTAATTACTTGAAAAAGTCATTTCAAACAAAATTTGGCTTATTGTATTGCAGGTCTTTAAAGAAATTCACACGACTGATGCTTCTGGAAATACTTTTGAGCTTTCTCTTATTGGCTGCAAGTGTATTGGTGCTTATGTGCGGAATAAAAAGAACCAAAATCAGGTTATACTAGCTGACTCCAATTTTATTTCCAACATGTTTGAATGAGATGGCTGACAAGATACCCATGCCAAGTTGCAGATCTGTTGGATATGGCAGAAAGTTAGTTCAGAGCATGATAAAGGATTCCAGCGTTTCTTGGACAATGTTCAGTATAAGTGCAGAGGTATACAACGTTATGAGTGGGTCTTTGGACCAGGTTTTGTGAGCACAGGAGGAATCGGTATGCTGCAATTTCCTTTTCATTCTCTATGGCTTTTTGGGGATAAAGATCATTTTCTTATTTGTTAATTGTTGTCTTTAAAATTTGAACAGAACTAGAATTAGATTATTCAACTTGGATTTGAAACATGTCAAAGCATACACGTGTTTGTTATTTTCATAACATTTGTTGGATGTTTGAGTCAACCTGTGAAAATTTCTGTAGTAACTTTTAAAGTTATCAGACATTTTTTCACGAAACTGGATTTTACCTTGACTATTAAGCTTCGTCTTATAGTTATTTACTATCTTGATATTTTCCTCATGTTGCTGTTCTTTGAGCAGAAACAACTAAAGAATTTGTGGCAAAACTGGACCTTCAACCTGGCCAAAAAGTTCTAGATGTTGGCTGTGGTATTGGTGGAGGTGACTTTTACATGGCCCAAAATTTTGATGTGGAGGTGGTTGGCATCGATCTTTCCATAAATATGATTTCCTTTGCTCTTGAGCGCTCCATTGGACTCAAATGTGCAGTGGAGTTTGAGGTTGCTGATTGCACTAAAAAGAGTTACCCTGATAATACATTTGATGTTATCTACAGCCGGGACACCATTCTGCACATTCATGTAAGAATTTGAGTATTATGTAGGGAAAGGACTTGCAACGAGCATGCATAAAATAAGTGGGCAAACATTGTTATTGCAAGTTTGATATTAGTTTGCTTATTAACGTGGGTATGTCCTCTCATATTTCAGGATAAGCCGGCATTATTTAGGTCATTCCTTAGGTGGCTGAAGCCTGGAGGCAAAGTTCTTATCACTGATTACTGCAGAAGTTATGGAACTCCATCATCAGAGTTTGCGGAGTATATTAAACAAAGAGGATATGACCTTCATGATGTCAAAGCATATGGCCAGGTATTCTTGCAACAATCCCTAGCTACCCGCAATTTCTTGAAAAAAAATTTCTCGTAATACGTTTTTGAATGACGCGCAGATGCTCCGGGATGCTGGCTTTGATGAGGTCATTGCAGAGGACAGAACTGATCAGGTTAATAATTTAATCCACTACATACGTATATCTGTACATGTTATGTTGGCTTCACACTCTCAACAAGTTGTTACTTGTGCTTCAGTTCAATCAGGTCCTGCATCGGGAATTAGATGCTGTTGAGAAAGACAAGGATGCCTTTATACATGACTTCTCTGAAGTATTGATTTTTCCCTTGTTTTCAATTTATTCATATTGTTTGACTAGCTTTAATTTAATCTTTTTTTGTTCATCTTTAGTGGGCATGGCCTTTTCTTAATGTTTGTTGTGATAAATATATCCAGGAGGACTATAATGACATTGTTGATGGATGGAGAGCGAAGCTGATCAGGAGTTCGTCGGGTGAGCAGCGCTGGGGCCTATTCATCGCAAAGAAGTGAAGAATCATGTATAGTCGAGCCTGTCCATGGCAAAGAAGAAGCGAAGAATCACATCTAATCACAATATCAACTCTACTTTAATTGTGTTGAATAAATGTCTTGGAACTGTTTATTGCCTTTCAACCTATATTAGGATGGTATAAGCCTGTGGTTGGCATCTATTCTAGATTATCATTAGCATCTTTGTTATAATTATGATTATGACAATGGTCAGAAGACGATATTAATAAAAAAGGAGACGCATCTTTACTTTTCTTTTTTTCCTGCTTGGCATGTCTTGTGATCTAAGACGGCATTTGGAAGTAGACCCAACTGGAAAAAAGGTTCTGTTGTTTGGAATGGGGACGCTATTCACATGATCTGCAGTTCTTATTTTGATATATCATATCAAATCGATATCAGGCATGAACGGCGAATGTAAAGGTGAGCAAAATATCCGTTTTGTTAGGTCTCACCTATTTCTCTTGTATGAAGAAAAATATGGACAAGGCTCTTACAGCCACCATCTTTAACCGACCTTCCAATAGAAATTGTGAAAAGAGAAGCATTTACATGGATAATTATACCGCGTGTATCCTATTTATTACCTATTTATCTTTCGCTCACCCACTTCAACAGTGAGGGATACATATACATACAGCTGAATTCACTGAAAACATGGAGGGCAACCTATCTAATCTATTATCAACATGTCTACACTATTTAAATGGTAAGAAAAACTAATGACTGTAAGCCAATATATTACTTCAACATGTCAATTACATCTTTCCTTGACCTGACGACAACTGGGGAAGCTGAGAGATTCCGCGGCAGCTTTTGCTCCTCGGAAACTAGGACATCTTCCTGCTTTTTGTCTTCAGCTTTCATAGAGTTGACGGAGGTTCCATATATCTGCACTACCAAACTTCCACCTGCCGTAAATCACAAACTAATGCAATCACTTTCTGGTGCTCTTTCTTTTTTTCAAAAATAAATAAATAAACATTTTCATTTCTTTTATGCATTCTTACTACTTTCTTTCCTACTTCTCCCTTTCTTTAAGTTATAGCTTTGTGTAACACTTACACTAAGAAGGATGATATATCCCAAGAATTAGACTATCCTTCCGATCTGCCGTCTGACTAACGGTTTGGGTTTATGCTGCTTTAGGGGCCATTTGTTACAGTGCTCTTCAGTACAACCGCAATATTACCCCACAAATCATCAGATCTAGACTCAATTAATGCCATTCAACTGTAATCTTTTGGTAAATAAAAACCAGGAGTCCTCTTGGTTTTACTTTTCCACAAGAAAAAAGTACTAACTGAACTTACAAAGTACAAGGGTAGCCCCAATCCATCCAGCTGTTCCCCACCTCTCACCAAGGAGAAACCAAGCAAAACCAGCACCCCACAGTGGCTCCAACCCATAAATTACGGCTGTTTCGGTCGCAGAAATATCACGCATAGCAGCCAACTATAATGAGAAAATACATTTCCTATTAGAGATTAGCTGAAACAAAGTGCCCAAAGCTAAATGTTTACACACAGAGCATTCTAATAAGTTTCATAATCTATGATTTCATAAATGTTCCATATTCCAGACAATTTTAAGCCTTTATCATAATGATGAGGCTGGAACCACGTCCTGTGAAGTTGCCTGCCAAGGATATGTGAGGCTCAAAAAAGTATATTACTCAATCCCAAATTGATGTTAATGCCAGGATATTAGAAACAGTAGTACATAACCATTCCAGGTCCAATTATATGCAAAATACACTCAGAAAAATGCAAGAATACCTCTACCCATAAGCATAAACCAGTTGAGAATACTCCTGTATATAGGGCAGGTATCCATGGAAAAGTCACAATCCAGTCCCACACCATCGGGAGCGTAAATGACAATTGGTCAAGTTCAACCTCATCAAACCATCCTCCGATCATAACCCACATTGTCGATAAAAAGGCAACAACACAGACCTGAAAAACAATAATATCATTTGCTCAAATGTTAGTGACTGAAAAGAATTTCTAATTGTCCATGCCACCTTCAAGTTAACTGTAGAGGGTGTCAATCATGATCAAGAACCATACCTCATATCCAAGGAGTGGCAAGAAGTTCTCTTTCTTTGTGTTTCTTGAAATATGTTCTGTCCGGAGCATATGAATTCCAAAAAATATTGCACTCAAAAAGTTCAAAAGATCTCCAACCTGAAAATGGTTTATGGTATAACTTATTTTATCTTCTCAATCACAACTCTGCCACTATAAAAGGGATAGGACAATTTTGTTTTAAGGAAATTCCTTCTTCTCAGCACTAAGAAATAAGAAACATTAGTTACCATTGACAAATAGCAATACGTAACTTACACATGGAGGAGATCCGCTGCATTCCAGCATAGCAACCCCTATTGCTGACATGAGGACTCCAAACCAGGTACGAACTGGAATAGTTGCACCCAATATGCCATCAAGTAATGGTACAACAATCACCTATCAAACCAGTAAAATTCGTTTTTATATTGCAGTTAATTATGTTTTCCAATCCATCTAAATTTGGGAATGAGTATAGAAGCTCTTGGTATGTAAACTTATGTTTTCATCATGATAGTTTTAAAAACTTGAAAATTATATAAGAGCCAATAAGTTGAACATAATCTGGACACCCAATCTGTCATAGTTCATCACACCTATCAACACACATTATCCTCATTATAGACTGTAAAACTTACTGTAAACAAGGAAATGAAAGATGCACGCCCAGCATCAGATGTTAGTAATCCAATTGCCTCAATTAGATACCCTAAACTCACCCACAACCCCAATTCTAAGCCTGCATTACGGGTCTGCGCATCATCTCGAGCTCTGAATACAAATGGCAAAAAGGGGATGGCAGAGACAACGAATCGCACAGCTGAGAAGGCAGCAGGGTCCATCATATCTTCAACAGCTTTTACTACTGGGATATTGCTTGCTGAAACACGAAATCAACAGAACTCTGTGAAACTTTTTTAATCTTTGATTAGACAGTGACAACAAGAAAACGAACATTATTTACCAGGAAAAAAATAATTGCTCAAACATTTTTTCATAATCACATAATTTGGAGTATGTCAAAGATTTAATAGTTTCTTAAAAGCATAACATCAGTAGATATACTTTAGGTGTTCTTTAATCTAGGTCATAAACAGCATAGATGAGTTAACTGTGAAACGTGTGACATGCATGCCCTGAGCTAACACATGTAAGATATGTCAAGAGATGAACAAGAAAGAAAAGCAGAAAGACGAGGAATTTAACAAGCAAATAGGAATTCAAGAAGCAGTTACTACTTCTTGCATTATTGATAGAAAGCCAATGCTTTGTCCTGAACTAGGGTAGAAGGAACTCCTGAAATGCAGGTGATCCAGTTGGGGTTAGAGAAACCAGTGATGTGAGAAATAGACTAATATAAAAGCTTCAACATAAATTACAGGAAGCAAGAAGGCTAAGAGGCAAGAAAACCAGCTGAGTGATCATAAAGAACGCCATCTACTTATTCTCTAGCACCCAATTACGTTGACAAATTCCCAACAATACTTCGAAGTTAGAAACTGAAATAAATTCCATGAATTCCATTTATTTTTCTCCATTAAGTTCTTTAGCCAAAATGTGAATGTTTGAACGGCCTGAGGAACTACAAGACATATATCCTTAACCCCATACGTTTATAAAAATGGTATCGAATTCAATTGCAGAGATTACTTTGATCAAAGAAAATTTTCGGTGATGGAGTTTCCTTCTGTAGTCTTAGTTCCCCTAAGTTCCAGACAAGTACTCCTGACAGTGGCCCCATCAATTAGGAGTGAAAGTTCTAGATACCGTGAGTCAACGATGAATTCAAATCATTAAATCCTGTGTCCAGTATTAGGGTATCCTAATCTTGTTCTTGATCCATTTATTTGTATGCATATATTTGTATGAATGAATGGATAAGATTTAATGTAACAGGTTGAAACTAGTTATTAACTGGAAAGGATCTGATCCCACCGGTATCATCCATTACCAAAGAAATCACTTATTAACGAACAAACATAGGAATCGAGTACTCTGAAGAAATAAATAAACGAAGAGAAGTACCATAAACAACAGTAATAACATTGAGTAAGAGAACACTTCTAATCTTTTCGGATGCAAACAAAAACTTTCTCCAGAAAGGTCGCTTCTCGACTTTAGAAATCAAGCCAATATGACCACTCCTTCGAACAATTGCTTTATCCTTCGTTACAAATGCAACACCAGACCCATCATCGTAACACGCATTGATTGCGGACGACCCATCAATGATTTTTGCACTTTGTGATGTTCTCTTCTCGTTTTTCAGGTATGTGAGATCAGTACAGTGAGAAGTAGAACAAGAGGAGTAAGAAGACGAAGCAGGGTCAGTAGAGAAAATGAAAAGACGAGATCGTTTACAACGTTGCGAGTCAATGATGATAGAGAAGGAGATAAAGGAGCATGAAACAACAGAGGGAAAGTCTTTTCTAGTCGTAGCAGTAGCAGAACCTGTTCTCCATGTTGCTGGTAATGATGGGTAAGCCATAGCTTCTCTCAGCTGGCCATGAATGACAGCTCCCGATTGAAGAGAGGCATTAAGAAAATCTTGGATTTTTTTCTAACCAAAGAACAAAAAAACTGAGACCAGGGAATGGAAAAGAGAAAGGGACAAGAAAGTTTGGCGATAATTTGGCAACAATATCAATAATTTCTGAGTTCAAACGTGCCGATGATGCGACATTAAAACTTATTTGATAGTCCGTAAATAAGGCAAAGAGGTACCTTATAATAATGTTATTTTTTACAATTAAAACTGAAATTATTCTTATAATCTTTCTCTAAGATAAAGATTAAACTCACCCATAAATGAATTCACAACTCAAAAGATCTTGTTTGATTTTTTTTCAATAACCTAAAGGCTCACTCGTTTTAAAATACAACAATGAATAACCATAAAATCTTTAATGAATAACCATAAAATCTTTGAAGAACTCTTTTAAATGTTTATATATAGCACCCAAATGTTTCTTAGTATATATATAATCTATCTGATTCGGAAGGGAAGAACATGCATCAGTATCTTAATTTCCATTCAAACATGAGTTTGATTCACACTCCATATTCTGATAAATATTTACCATCCGAAAACTATCGCTTTATTTTAGTCGATTTAAATATCGGCATTTTTTTTATGGATTGCCATTTCAAGTATTGCTCCTATTGGACTTCTTATGTTAGGATATGGATCAAATAACCGAGAGATCCATGAATTGGGATCCTAATGCATATAGATACAAATGGTCTAATGGGAGCAAGAATTTTCAAGAACATTTGGAACATTTCATTTCTGAGCAGAAGAACCGTTTTCTTTTTCAAGTAGTGTTCGATCGATTACGTATTAATCAATATTCGATTGATTGGTCTAAGGGAACAAATTCACCGCCGTATGGTTGACCGACGATTACTAGCGATTCTACACGAATGAAAAAAAAATATTGTTTTCGGATGTTTCAATTGCTCAAATTTGAAGAAATTCCTTCTTTCCAACGAATGAATGAAAGAGCCACTTCAAATTAGGATTTTGAAATGAAAGAATTTCGTTATCCAATATGCAAAAAAAAACCCAATTGTCTCGAACTTTCTCTTTTTTTTTTGAAATGGGAGGCCTACACCCCATAGAAACTGTCTACCTGAGACTGTCCCTTGGCCCGTAGGTCCTGACACAAGGTCAGAATTCTAATTCTTCCAGAGTGGTATTTCACTGAAAACTTTTTCATTAGCGAAATCTCTTTCTACTAGTAATTCAAAAAGCTTTTGGGAGCGATAAATAAAAAATCAAACGTTGAAATAATTTAACTCCCTTTGAGATGTGAAAAAACTCTAGTTTTTTTATTATTT
>JANIHY010000006.1:44913426-44926333 GCA_027479065.1 Erythroxylum brevipes | reverse complement strand
AGTCATCTATTACACAATACATACACAAAACACTCCTTAAATTTCATTTTCATAATTCAAATTTTCACTCAAAGATCAGGGTCCAACATGTGATGAGGTATTTGAATTCTTAGGTAGAATAAGATATTCATTTGCAAGTGATCTTGTCATATCCAACATCCTTTTCTGGATTTATTTCTATGTAGGCAAAATGGTAGATTGAATAACGAGTGATCATGTCTGCCCCAAAATGTTTGCAGTTCTTTCTATTTGATTTCAAAATACACATTGACATAAAATAAGATTAATTTCCATTAAATATAACTTCAAACTTCAAACATAAAGAAAATTAACACACAAAAAGATAAAAGATAAAGACACTAACAAACTCCCTCGTATTTAACCTTTTGCTCACCCTCAAGTAAATTAAACACTACCATTAAATTTTATCAATTCATTTTCAAAGAAACCAAGCACATGCAATCATTCAAACTTTGGCCAATCGAATGTCAAGCTACTACACAGATCATGATTGGTTTTCATCAGTGCATATAAACAACTCAACTTATGATAATATCATTCAAAGATAAGCATAAACTCACAATAGATTTTCCTTATGGGATTCACTCATTTCACTCAAGTATTTATAGATTGGTGTTTCACTCAAAACTCCCTATAAAAAATCACACTACCATAGGCTTACAAATACACCAATTCTCTTCTACAATGATTACATGCTAAAATACATCAAAAGGGCTTTGTTTGAGGTTGTAATGGGGCTAAGGTTAAGATGAGTCAAAAAGGATTTAATGGGTTTTTCGCAAGTAGTCATAAAGCACTATATATACAAAGGGACAACAAAATGTATTTCTGAGAATTGCATGTAAATAACTAACTATTCAATACTTATTATTGCTACTATACTTGATTCTTTTCTTCTTATTTTTCTCTTTTTTTCAAAACTAAGGAAACAATGAACAATAACAACAGCTAAATACATTGTGCTCTATGACTAGAAGTATTTATAAACTCGTCTCAGAAAAAGTATAGCCCAAAGTCCGAAAACTAGCTAACTTAGCACTTTACTAAACTTATGAATAGGTAAGAATAATAGGGTTTTATATTTTAGAATAGAGTGTTTTCTTTAAGAAACAAAAAGGGTAAAGGCTCAAAAAGGTTTGTAAAGGAAAATAAGATAGGTGGATCATTTAAGTCAAAAGTTATAAGAAAAAGGATCTTAATTATTTCTATCTAGCATGCATCTAATAAATTCAAACCGGTTCAAAGTAAATTTTGAAAGTAATCACCTAAGGGAGTATCACACACATAAATAAATGAAATGACTTTTGAATGGAGTCATATAGGCTCAATTCCTCACTTAGGCTCAATTGAAAATCCATTATGCTTCTATATATTAACTAATCACTCAAGCATCAATTTCTGAGTAAGGTTATGTAACTAACTACTTTAATTGATCAACATGATTCACCTTATATTCAATTGGCCTAATTCGACTTCAAGTACGTAATTTAGTCTCATTCCAACTACTAAGATAAAATTTCATGGTTTAACACACATCACATGCAAATAAAAAGACAGAAAAGAAAAAAATTAAAATCAAAATGAGCCAAAAAATAGTAAATTCAAAATACACAATTAGATAAACATTTAATGTCCCCCCTCCCCCCAACTTAATCTACATTGTCCTCAATGTACTCACAAAAAGAAAAACACAAGAAAATAAAGGTTTAAGAGGCTTCTCTATTAATGCATCAAGGTGTTGGTAGAAAAAGGCGGTTGAAACTTCTGTTGTTCGAAGAAAGCGAGCTAGTTGTGCTCTAATCTGTCCAATTTGCGCTCATGCATTATAGGAGTGCTCACTTGCAGAAGGATGTGTTGCAGTAGGCACTGATGGTTGTGAAGTTGTGGTTGTGGAGGTGTTGGTAGTCGCAGTTCTTCTTTTTCACCTATTCGGGCAAGGAGTAGGTTGTACAATCGGTCCAAGCGGGGCAAAAGTGTATCCATCAACTTCATCGGCAACTACAAGTCTCATCGTGTATATACACTTACAATCCAATGGTTCCATCTCACAAGCAATTGTGAGGTTAATATTATCAACATCTAAGACTCCAATATTAACAACAAATTGAGTGATATATGAGCCTAAGATTAAAGCTTGATTCTACTTTTTCAATATGGAATGCATTTGAGTGAGTATCCAAAAATCCAAATTAAGTGAGACATCGTTTTCCATGCACCATAAAAAGAAAAATTCAGCTTTTCATAGAATACCAACAATTTTTCTATGACCAGAAAATTGTACACAGAAAGCGATGCATGTATTTCAAAGCTGGTTTGTGAAGAAAAGAACTTTTGGAACTGCAATGATTATACTTCTCAGAATCAACAATCCATTCTGACCACAGTGCATATGGATCAAATTAAAGCATATAATCACAACAACCATTTAAAAATGTATCACTTTTAGCCACGTCATTGTTGCACAAAATAAAGCAACAGAAAATGAATGTCATTGGTTCACAAGCCTACAGTCGATCATACTAGGTGCAAACAAGCTAAATTTTGGATCATTTAATTTGAAAAGAGAAGTGGTATAAAATTCCCTAGTCAATTCCACATATGCAAGGTATCTAACATTTATGTAATGTATCCAACCCATATTATCCACATAATGTTTAATTTTAGAACGAATATTCAAAGTTTCCAATATTTCATCATGTATAAACTTATAAGCATTTATATGCTTATCACAAACAATTTTGAAACAATCCTTATCACTTTTTGGTTAGAAGCTGGGCTGCGTGTGGTGAGTGTCTTGGAATTATTCATGGGACAATCTGTCAAACACTTGGTAGGCATGTTACTGCAAAACCTAATGAACCAAGGTTGCAAGATATTTCTACCGATGAGAGAAAATTTAACATTGGAAAAATTACTAGAGATGACAACAAACTAGATACATTGAGATGACTCGGACTGGCTTGTAGAAAGAAGGATCATAAGTGGTTTATTTTGGTGGCTATGAAGGGGGCTTGGATGGCGTGAATAATAACATGGACCAAAAATTAAATTGCCAAATCATGGAACAATAGATAAGGCAGTAGCGTGAAATAGAGATTGCAAGAGAGAATAGAAGTTTGTGACAAAAGAGAGGAGTGGAGGTGTAGATGTCATCTTTGTGAAAAGAATACTACGTTTGGCCAAGACGACTTTCCAATGGGTTTCAAGAAGAGTAAATAGTAATTTTGGTCAAAGTATTAATTTGTCACGTCAAAGTGAATAGTGGCTTGTGAGGGGAGCAAAAGAGAGCTCGTAAGAGAGAAATAAAAGGGGGGTTTTTGGTGGAAATAGCGCATGTCGCTATAAATTTTTTTACAAATTAAAAATAAATCAAGTAGAAAAAATAACAAGTTAAATTTTTTAGATAAATAAAAAATGAAACAACTTAAATTAAAATAAATCTTGAGGTGTCTCCTAAAAGCGCTTCTTTAATGTCATATTAGCTAAATGAAACATTAATTGACTTACTTAGAATAAACTGGCTCAACTAGCTCAATTTCTTCCATAGTTTCAACCTGTAAATTCTTATAATACGGTTTCAATCGATGTCCATTAATTTTAAATACTTTTAAAGTGTCTAAACTCTTAATTTCAACTGCACCATGTGAGAAAACATTAGTAATAACCAATGGACATATCCAACGAGATCATAATTTACTAGGAAAGAGCTTTAGTTTATAGTGATAAAGAATGACCTTTTGACCTATAAAAATTCTTTTCTAGTTAAGATTTTGTCGTGAAAGGCCGTAGTCTTTTCTTTATAGATTTTAGCACGCATCATTATATCTCTTCCAAGTCTTACAATTATAATTTTGATTAATTTGAACCTCAATTAAATCCAAATTGTATTGTTTGACAGCCCAGTAAGCCTTATGTTCCAATTCTATAGGCAAATGACAAGGTTTTCCAAATACTAATTTGTATGGCGACATACCAATAGGAGTTTTATATGTTGTCCTATATGCCCATAGTGCGTCGTCTAAATGTAAACTCCAATCTTTCCTATTAGGATAATCACTTTCTCCAAAATTGATTTGATTTCTCTATTAGAAACTTCAGCTTGTCCACTTATCTAGGGATGGCATGCTATTAAAGTTCGATATGTAATGCTATATAAGCCTCAACAATTCGATTACAAAAATGAGTTTCGCGGTCACTGATTATTGCTTTAGGCACTCCAAACTGACAAAAATATGAGACTTAATAAAATCAATAACAACTTTAGCATTATCAATATGAGTAGTCTTAACTTTAACCCATTTTGAAACATAATCCACAACAACGAGAATATATGTCTTACTGAAAGAGGAAGCAAAAGGGCCCATAAAATCAATTCTCTATACATTAAAAATTTCACATACCAGGATATTCGTGAGCGGCATTTGGTCTTTTAATCCTAAACTACCTGTTATTTGACATCGATCACAAGTTTAGGCCAAAATAAACCACATTCAAGTACCTTATGGGTTGTCCTTCTAGGACCAAAGTTTCCACCACATGCAAAAGAATGGCAAAATTTCATTATAGAAGGGATTTCATCATCAGATACTCATCGCCAAATAATTTGATCAGAACAATATTTCCATAGATGTGGCTCATCCCATGCCTAATATTTAGCCTCTCTTTTGATTTTATCTTTTTCATCTTGTGATAAAGTATTAGGTAAAGACTTGGTAATCAGAAAATTAACTATGTCAACATACCAAGATATTACCTGTTGGGTGGCAAATAAATGTTCATTTGGAAATTCATCTTTCAGGATGTCTGAAGTTGTGTCTAGACAGATACAACTAAGATGATCTGTAACCAAATTTTTAGTTTCCTTTTAATCCCGTATCTCCTCATCAAATTCTTGCAGTAGTAGAATCCAACGAATAAGACGTGGCTTTCCTTCCTTTTTGGACAACAAATACTTCAATGTCGCATGATTTGAATAAATTATGACATGTGTGCCCAATAGATATGAACGAAACTTCTCTAGCCTAAAAACAACTACCAATAATTTTTTTCTATTGTTGAATAGTTTTTCTAAGCGTCATTTAGCATCATGGAAGCATAATAAATCACATACGACGCTTTGTTCATCCTTTTCCCCAGAACAACTCCTAACACATAGTCATTTGCATCGCACATTATCTTAAATAAGACACTCTAATATGGGGGTTGGATTATTGGAGTAGAAATTAGCTTCTTTTAATTCATTGAATGCTTTCCTACATGCTTCGTAACTTTACTCCACATCTTCTTGAAGTAACTTACATAAAAGTTGAGTGGTCTTCAAAAAGTCTTTGATAAAACATCGATAGAAACCTACACGTCCAAGAAAAGAATGAACTTCTCCTAGACTAAAGAGGCAAGGAAAAGATTTAATAATTTCTATCTTAGTCTTATCAACCTCAATTCCTTTAGCATACACTATATGTCCTAAGATGATCCCTTGATCAACCATAAAATGAAATTTTTCATAATTTAAAATCAAGTTATTTTCGATGCAACATTTCAAAAAAAATTTCAAGGTTAATCAAGCAAGTTTCAAAAGACTCACCATAAACTGTAAAGTCATCCATAAAAACTTCAATATAATCATCCACCTAATCAAAGAAAATACTTATCATACACCTTTAGAACATGGCGGGTGCATTACATAGTCCAAATGGCATTTTTTGATACGCAAAGGTGCTAAAAGGACATGTGAAAGCCATTTTGTCTTGGTCCTCTGGTGCAACAAAAATTTGATGATAACCTGAATAACTATCTAAACAATAATAATGAGTTTTCCTTACAAGTTTTTCAAGCACCTAGTCAATAAAAGGAAGTAAAAAATGATCTTTATGAGTAACAGAATTTAAGTTCCTATAATCTATATAAACCCTCCACCCATTTTGCATACGGGTGGGCACCAATTCACTTGAAGTGTTCTCCATTATGGTTAGCCCAGTTTTCTTAGGAACCACCTATACTAGACTTACCTATTTACTACCTGAAATTAGATAGATTATCCTAACATCGAGGAGCTTCAGAATCTTCTTCTTGACTACCTCCATCATTGGTGGGTTCAATCTTCATTGGAGTTGTCTTATTTCTTTAGCTCCATCTTCTAATAGAATTCGGTGCATCCAAATTAATGGGCTAATCCCCTTCAAATCAACCACAATCCATCCAAAAGCATCTTTGTAATTTTTCAACATACCTAATAATTGTGTTTCCTGCTATCGAAATAATAACAAGAAGAGTTTTAGGCTTACGTAAATACACATATTTCAAGTTACCTGGAAGAGCCTTCAACTCCAATTTTGGTGGTTGTATAAGAGATGTAAACAACTTCAAATTATTTCTATTTAGCTCCAGAAAACATACTTGTTCCTCCAAGTATTTGTTCTGCTCTAAAATCTGGCTAGTAGTACCCAACTCCTCAGGAATGGCAAGATAATTAGCTAGTGTTTTTCCTTCCTAAATATCCAAGCGATTTTCTAATGCAATTTATAACTTATCTGATCCGTCTAAACAAAATGTTTCCTGCACTAAAGTATCAAGAAAACTCACAGAAGTAAAAGATCGATCATCATTAGGAAATTTTATGGTATCATAAATATTAAACTTAATCACATCACCATCAAACTCCATAGTTAAAGACCCATCATAGACATCAATTTTTGTCCTAGAGGTTTTAAAAAATGATCTTCCCAATAAAATTAGGATTAAAGTGGATTAATCTTCATTACCTATCTGTAAGACATAAAAATCAGCAAGAAAAATCATATTATCGATGAACTAGGACATCCTAAAAAAAGGCATTAGATGGATCAACAAGTTAGATTATGACATCAGTTTCTTTCAGAGGCCTCATATTCAAAGATTCATAAATAGATTGATGCATAACATTAATCGATGCACCTAAATCCAGTAATGCTTTCTCAATTTTCAGATTACCTATTTTACAAATGATTGTGAACATACCTAGATTTAGACACTTAGGAGGTAACTTCTTTTGAAGTATAGTAGAAACATTCTCACCCAATTGCACCTTTTCATTGCCACTTAACTTTCTCTTTGAGGCATAGAATTCCTTAATAAATTTAGCACAACGAGGAATTTGTTTAATAGCATCAAGTAAAAGAATATTGACCTGTACCTTGCGAAAAATTTTCATAATTTCTTTCGCTTGCTCCTCTTTCTTTTGCTTGGCAAAACGACTAAGAAAAGGAGGTTGTACACTGAATTTAGGGGTGACAATGCAAGAATCACCCTTGTTTTTCTCTTATGATTATTTTGGAACTTCTTTCTCTACTTCTTCTTCAACCTCTCACTTGGAAACCTTCAGGGTAGGTTCCTTTAACTCTTTATCACTTTGAAGTGTTATAACACAAGCACTCTTCTTTGGATTCACCTCATGTTATGAAGGAAGTTTTCCTAAATTTTTTGCCTCTTATCTATTGATGGCAATCGTCATTTGGCTCATTTGAGTCTCAAGATTCTGTATGTTGGTTTGCGTATCTTGCTGAAATTTCAAGGTGTTATGTTGAAAGTTCATAGTATTCGTGGCTAAAGTTTTGACTATGTCCTCCAAAGAATTATTTTCACTAGAGCTTTATCCCATTTGCTGTTGTTGTCTAGGAATATAAGGCTGTCTATATGACTAAAAATTAGAACTTACTTGTTGTCCATGATTCTTGTCATAACAGAGATTTGGATGATCTCGCAAACCTAGATTATATGTATTTAAAAACAAGTCATACTTCCTTTGAGGTTGTCCTAAATAACCACTCATTGCCTTGGGTTCTTCAACTTGGTCTTCTTGTAGAGTGGGACATGTATCTATGGGATGGCCATCCATAAAATAAATACCATAAGTCTTAACTTCATCTTTCCTAGATACCATAAGTCGACGCATCAAAGAAGTCAAATCATCTAATCTTCTTTCCAACGATGAAACTCCTATCTCATTAATATGTCTTGAACCATAAGCATTCCGAGCTCCAAATTGTATAGAATTAGAAGCCATAATTGAGATCAAATCTCATGCAACTGCTAGGGTTTTATGTACTAGAGCTCCTCCACTTGCAGTATCTACCATACTCCTCTCAGTTGGTAAAAGACCTTCATAAAAATATTGAATCAACAGTTGATCGTTGATTTGATGATGGGGGCAACTTGCACACAGCTTCTTAAATCTCTCCCAATGTTCATATAATGACTCCCTAGTGTTTTTTCGAATGCCACAAATTTCTTTTCTGATATTAGCGGCCCTAGAAGATTGGAAAAACTTCTCTAGAAATAATTTCTGCATCTCTACCCATGTTGTAATGCTTCTAGTAGGTAAATAATATAACCAATCTTGGGTATCATCCTTCAAAGAAAGGAAAAAGCCCTTAGTTTTATTTGCTCTGCAGTGACATTAGTAGGCTTCATCCTCATGCAAACAACATCAAATTCCTTCAAGTTCTTATAAGGATCTTCTCCCAATGTGCCTTGAAAAGTGAGTAACAAATGAATCGGTCTCAACTTCAACTCAAAAGTGTTATTATCACCAAATTTTGAAAAATTAATGTAGTGAGGTTGTCGATCCTCAACTGGAGTAGCCAGTTGGCGTAAAATGCAATTTGCAACCATGTTCCTTTCTCTCTTTCATTCTTCTCTTAGTATTTATTGTCTTTCTTTCGTCTGCTTTCTTAATGCCTTTATTGTTTTCTCAATTTTAGGATTGTACTGCAAATTTTTATATTGATTCGAATGTATAACGTACATAAACCATCAAAAACTCACCGACAATGGCTCCAAAATTTGGTCAATGTTGTCGCCTTCAACCAAATATAAAAAGAAAGCAACTTCCTACAACACAAATTAATGTATTAGTGCAAAGTAGGGATCGTTCTCATAAGAAATTCTAACGTTAGAAGTTACGCAATAAAAATGGGTTTTAAATTGTGAATTAAACATAATTTAATTGGAATATGAAATTGAAAAATAACTAATAACAAAATAATAAGAATTTAACAATCAATAGGAATAAATCTTGGTTTTCGGTTTCCTTCACTATTGAACTTATGCTGATCATCGACACTAAAAATAATCAATTTGTTGGTTAAACATTCTTCGTGATAAATTTCTTTACCTATTTTCTCTTATGTTTAGTTAATCCAAACATGTATTCAAATTAACCTATATTAATCAATAACCTGGATACGATCTCAAATTTAATTAATTTATAGTTTTACGAATTAAGAAAATCGACGAACTAAACAATATACATATGATGTAAATTTAGCCTAGACAACTATTTTTCCTATAATCATGTCCTAACGTAGTAGACAAAAATCCTAGTCGCTACTTTTGATTAAAAGAATTGAACATCAACCTGTTTAATCTAGAAATTGAATTGAATAAAATCATAAACTAGTTGCGCACCTAACTGTAAAATCAAACAATCAAATAATAACCTAGAAAAATAATTAATACTTGACTAACAAATCTATTCAAATCAAGAACAAAAGTCTTATAATATTCAAAGTTCAACAACTAGGATTTTGTAAACCAAGAATTAAGAGTTTAGTTACCCAACATCATAATTTTTCCTAACTTTGGGACTGTCACGGGCATTCTTGTTGCTTGATTTTCTCTTCTTTTGTTGGGTATTATTCTTCTCTATGGGCGTGTTCTTCTCCTTTTTTTCAATTCTTGAGCCTCCATTCCTCTTGTTTCTGCCTCAAGCTTTCTGTTTTCTTCTCTTCATTACTGTAGCTTTCATGGAATAATTAAACCTTAGGTCTAATTTACTATTCACACTCCCCTTAATAACCCCACGCTTTTGCTACATCTATGTTTCTTTCCTTGAGACTGTGCATTTTGGTGCATTGTGTTTTCATATGTGCTACCACTTCTCGTTGCTCTTTTATTTCTTCTTATTCACGCTTCTTTAATTAAAACCCTGACGCTATCTCCTGATGCACTACGTTTTATGCTGATCTACTCACCTAGGTATCACTGCATAAGGCCACATCTAGTTAGGTTCAATGCCTGGTTCAACTTTTTTTTTGTCCCAAAATGTTTGTAGTTCTTTCTATTTGGTTCCAAAATATACTTTGACAAAAAATAAGATTAATTTTCATTAAGTATAACTTCAAACCTCAAAAACAAAGAAAATTAACACTCAAAAAGATAGAAAATAAAGATACTAACAATATCTTTTCCCACATTTTTATTTTAGATTTTTTAAAATAGACATAATGGAATATCAAATAGCACATGATCACACCTTATCCAATGTTCTTTTTGATGGTCAAGAAGCTAAAGTTATTAGCCAAGCCTCACCTTAAAACCTATAGCATCACATTAGATTATAGCCATTGGTGGTATCCTTGTCACAAAAAGGTGTAAGGTGTCATTTGCTACTCGAAAATACTCTGATGAGCATTATTGTGATGTTATCGATATGGATGTATGTCAAATTTTATTAGATATACCACAATAATATGATATGGATGTGTATCACTCTGATAGGGAGAATATTTATCAATTTTTGAAGAATGGTGTGAAGTATAAGTTAATACCTATAGGTGAAAAGAGAGTGGTGAAACCTAATAGAACAAAGAAGGCATTGTTAGAATCGAAAAATGATAGAGTAAGTTTTGTGAATGAGGTGAAAAACAAGGGAGGTATAATTGTTGATAGCAAAAGGGGAAGAAGAGAGTGAAAAGAGAAAAGATGAGATTTTTTTAAATTACAGCCAATTTTAAAAGAATTTGGCGTTATAATACCAAATGAGTTACCTAATGGATTGCCTTCTATAAGAGATATCTAACACCATATTGATTTGGTTCCTGGGGTTAGTTTACCTAACTTACCTCTCTACTATATGAGTCTAAAGGAGAGTGAGATCTTGAGGGAGAAAATACAAGAATTGATTAGGAAGGAGCATAACAGAGAGAGTAAACCCATGTACAGTTCTTGCTTTACGTACAACTAAGAAAGAAGGTAACTAGAGGATGTGTGTGAATTGTTAAGTCATTAATAAGATTATTATTGGATATAAATTTTATATCCCAAGATTAGGTGATATGCTAGATCAATTAAGTGGGGCAATAATGTTTTCTACTATTAATCTTATTAATGATTACTATCAAATTCGAATTAAGATAGGAGATAAGTGGAAAACTACATTTAAGACTAGAGATAAGTTGTATGAATGGTTAATGATGCTTTTTAGGTTAAATAATGCTTATAAGACTTTTGTGGGGTTAATGAATCAAGTGTTTAAACCTTGTTTGGGTAAGTCTGTAGTTGTGTATTTTGATGATATACTTATCTAAAACAAGTCAAAAGAGGAGCACTTAGATCACTTGTACAGTGTATTTGGTATCTCAACGGAAAACAAATTGTATGTTAATTTAAATAAGCTCACTTTTATGTCTAAAATTTTTTTTTTCCTTAGTTTTGTTACAGGGAAAGATGGAGTGAGAGTCGATGAAGAGAAGGTAAGAGCTATTAGGGAGTGGCCTATAACTAAGAATGGGGGGATGTAAGGAGTTTTCGTGGGTTAGCAATATTTTATAGGCAATTCATCTATAATTTTAGTAGCATTGTGGCTCTTATTACTAAGTGTTTCAAGAAGGAAAAGTTTAAATGGGAAGAAGAACAAGAGCAGAGTTTTGCAATCATTAAAAAAAGATTATGTACTACATATGTCTTAGCTTTACTAGGTTTTGATAAGTTATTTGAAGAAAAATGTGATGCTAGTGGAGTTTGAAGATGTGTTAACATTATTTAATTGGAAAAGAGTATATTTTAAACATCAATCATAAAGCTTTGAAGTTTCTGGGAAGTCAAATGCAATTGAGAACAAAGACGCATGCTAGATGGTTAGTTATTGCTAATAAATTCTTCTATAAATTTATGCAAAAGATAGGGAAGAATAACGTGGTTACTGATGCATTGAGTAAAAAGGTAGTCATATTGAAGACCTAGAGTATGGATGTTGAGGGTCTTGAGTATTTAAAGGAGCTATATGAGAGTGATAGATATTTTGGAGATATATAGGACTTGTATTTGGTGAAAAAGTCTTATGATGATTTCCATATGCATGAGAAATCAACTTTGTCACCTTCACTCAAGAAGAAGGTGATTAGACATTTGCATTAAAGAGGCTTAATTGGTCACCTTAGTAAAAAATAAGATTCTTGAAAAGGTGATAAGAGATACCATTGGCTGAAAATGATGAGAGACATTGTTATTATTGTAGAGAGGAGCCAAGTTTATGAAGCTTATAAGGGACATACTTCAAATGTTGGTTTATACATGCCATTGTCAGTTCCTAATACTATTTAAGAAGGAGTTATCTATGTATTTTGTGTTGGGACTTCTAAAAATGCAATGATAGATTTCTATCTTTATGGTTATGGATAGGTTTCTAAAGTAACACATTTTATCCTTTATAAGAAGACGTCGAATGTTATTGCAGTTTCCAAGCTATTCTTTAGATAAGTGATGCTACCTCATAATGTTCCTAAATCTATTACTTTTGATCGTGACGTTGAGTTTTTAAATCACTTTTGGAGGACCTTATGAAGGTTATTTGATTCTTCTCTTAAATATAGAAACGCTACACTCCCATAAATCACGACTAAACAGAGGTGATGAATATGACTTTGAGTAATTTGGTAAGATGCATATTTTATGACAAACTTAAAAGTTAGGATTTCTTGATTGCATAGGCCGAATTTGCCTACAACAATATAGTTCATAATGTCATTGGTCAATCACCATTTTTAGTGGTGAACCCAATGTATGTGCATACATCAACTGTTGATAGCACTGGGCGATAGTTGCATTTGAGATGCAATTGGTATGTCCG
>JANIHY010000006.1:44899078-44913326 GCA_027479065.1 Erythroxylum brevipes | reverse complement strand
TCCTATGCAATCCCAGTCTATCCCATCCTATGCCAATTTTACCATCTTACCCTTCCAGTAGGGGGTGGGATGTTACATCTTGTCTTGGCGACTCGGCCGAGCGGTAGTCCAGGCCGAGCGATGGTCCCAAGGATCTTGTCTTGGCGACCTGGTCCAGCGGTGTGGATGGGATTTTCTACTTTGCCAAATTTAATGAAATTCCTTCTTGCCGAGAAATCTGAAAACCCCTTTATTAATGATAATGAGGGCGTGGGCCGTTAAAAAACCTGACTGGCAGGGCCAGGAAAAAGGTACCCACAGGTTGTGTACAAAAAACCGTAATAAATAAAAATTAACTAAAAATAAAACTTATCTACTGGTAGAAAGCCTTCAAATTTCGAAAGTTCCAGGGCCTCGATAGAATCTTTCGGTTCACATCGCGTAGGATGTAAGAGCCATGCCCGGCTTGCTTTATCACCTGATAGGGTCCTTCCCACGCCTGTCCGAGCTTTTCAGGGTGTTTCCCAGCCGCCTCGGCTTTTCGCAGGACATACCCACCTACCTTTACGTCGCTCGGCTTTACTCTTCTGTTGTAGAACTTCATTGCTTTTTGCCTAACGGCTTCCGAATGAGTGGCTGCCCTATCCCTGTCTTCACTAAGAAGTACGAGTTCTGCTCGGCGGGCTTCATTATTCTGCTCTTTTTTATAGCTCGACACCCTTTGGTTGTGCAATACCACTTCTACTGGAACTAGGGCTTCTGCCCCAAAAGTCATCCTAAAAGGTTTTTCTCCTGTGGCTCCATTTGGTGTGGTTCTGTATGCCCACAACACTTCGTCCAGCTCTTCCACCCAGGTCTTTTGTCCGTCTAGGCGCTTCTTAAGAGCACTCATTATCTTTTTGTTGGTGTTCTCCGCGAGGCCGTTGCTTTGATGGTGAGCTAACTGTAGCCTTATCTTTAGCCGGTCGCAGAAATCTCTGAACTTATCGTTATCGAACTGCCGATCGTTGTCCGCAACCAGCACCATAGGCATTCCGAAGCGACTTAGTATATTTTTCCTTACGAAGCTCTCCACCTTTTGCTTGGTAATTGTAGCGACCGCTTCTGCTTCTACCTATTTGGTGAAGTACTCCACTGCCGCTATCAGGAACTTCTTCTATCAGGGACCGAGAGGGAAAGACCCAGTATATCCATTCCCCATTGAGCAAAAGGGATAGGATGACTCACGATTTTCATCCTCTCGGTCGGCTGATGAGACAGGCTACTGTTTTTCTGGCAAGCCTCACATCGATCGACTTTCTCCTGGCATTCTTTCCTCATTGTCAGCCAGTAATACCTCTGTCCAATTAGCCTATGAGCCAACATTCTGCCTCCTACGTGGTTTCCACACATTCCTTCGTGGACTTCGTCCATTGCTTGTTCTGCCTCTTCTTCGCTCAAGCATCGCAGCAGTGGCCAGTCATAAGATCGCTTATATAGGGTGCCATTAATGACCGCATATTCGACCGCCTTTATTCTCAGTTTCTTGGCCTCCAACGTTTCTTCCGGTTGTGTTCCCTCTAGGGGGTACCGTCTAATCGGTTCCATCCAACTCGATTGACCGATATTTATGTCAAGAACTTTCTTGGCTTTCTGAATGCTAAGCCGGTCTAGTCACTCGACTAGAATGTTATTTTTGGTGTCTCGATCGGAGGCCATTTTGGAAAAGCGCATCTGCCTTAGCATTTTGAGCCCGTTCTATCCTACTGATCGAGTACTACTCGAAATTACTTAAATCCTGCTTTACCAACTCCAGGTACTTGATCATGCTGCTCCCCTTGGCTTCATACTGCCCCGTGACTTGACCGACCACTGCTTGGCTATTGCTGTATACCTTCAGATGTTTTACTTCCATTTCCTTGGCCAATTGTAGGCCTGCTATCAGAGCCTCATATTCTGCTTCGTTATTGGAGGCCTTGAATTCTAGCCGAAGAGCATATTCCACCTTTCTTCTTTGTGCGGGCTGATCAATACCACTCCTGCTCCGCTTCCCTCGGAGTTGGACGACCTGTCAACAAATAAGCTCCAGGCAGGGTATTGCTTACCTTGTGAGTTAGGTTGACTTATTTCTGCAATGAAGTCTGCCAACACCTGTGCCTTGATCGTCGTCCGAGGCTTATATTGTATATCGAACTCCCCTAGTTCTACCGTCCATTTTATTAACCGCCCGGAGGTCTCAGGCTTTTGGAGGCACTGCTTGAGGGGCTGATCGGTCCACACCTCAATGGTATAGCTCTGAAAATATGGCCTCAATTTTTGCGCCGTGGTTATCAAGGAAAGAGCTAAATTTTCTATGGGCATATACAGTGTTTCTGGCCGGCTCAGTACCTTGCTGATGTAGTAGATCGAAAATTTCTCCTTGCCATCTGATCGATCCAGGACC
The DNA here is from genome assembly GCA_027479065.1 of Erythroxylum brevipes. Lineage (NCBI taxonomy): Eukaryota > Viridiplantae > Streptophyta > Magnoliopsida > Malpighiales > Erythroxylaceae > Erythroxylum > Erythroxylum brevipes. The sequence goes on along the minus strand of JANIHY010000006.1, from coordinate 44,910,925 downwards.
GCGCTGATCGCTCCCTCTATGACCGCCAGATAGATAATCAGAATCTCCCTCTCAACAGGGCTCTGCAAAATAGGTGGGCTTGTTAGATACTGCTTCAAGTGTTGGAAGGCTCTTTCGCACTCATCCGGCCATTGGAATTGAGTCATATTTGCTTTCCTCAAGATTTTGAAAAACGGGAGGCACTTGTTCCCCATCCTGGAGACAAATTTGCTTAGAGAAACTATCCATCCAGTTAATATCTGAACATCTTTCAAGCATCGCAGCGAGGACATTTGGACGATAGCTTCGATCTTTTTTGGATTAGCTTCAATCCCCCACTGAGTGATTATAAACCCCAGGAATTTTTCGGATGCCACACCAAAGATGCATTTTTCTGGGTTCAGCTTCATCTGAAATTTGTCAAGGGTCCGGAAGACTCCTGTTAGATCTTCCACGTGCTCGGCGGCCGTCTTACTCTTGACCACCATATCGTCCACATAGGCCTCAACAGATCGACCGATCTATTTCTTAAAAACCTCCATGACGAGCCGCTGGTAAGTGGCCCTCGCATTCTTCAGGCCGAACGGCATTACTTGGTAGCAATATGTGCCCTGGTCAGTTATAAAAGCAGTATTCTCTTCGTCTTCAAGACTCATTTGAATTTGATGGTAGCCCGAGAAAGCATCCAAGAAGCTGAGAAGTTCATGCCCAGAGGTGGAGTCTACTAACTGGTCGATCTGGGCAAGGGGAAACTGTCCTTTGGACATGCTTTGTTCAGGTCGGTGAAATCGATGCACATTCTCCATTTCCCGTTCTTCTTCTTTACCAACACCACATTGGCTAGCCATTCGGGGTACTTGACTTCTCGAATGAACCCGGCTTCAAGTAGTTTCTCTATTTCTTTCTCGATCACCTCCTGTCGCTCCTTGCCGTGCCATCGCTTCTTTTGTCTAACCGGCTTGCAATCTTTTTGGATACCGAGAGAGTGCGATGCGACCGATCGAGAAATGCCAGGCATATCACTCCGTACCCAGGCGAAAACCGATCTGTTTTCTATCAAGCAATCCGTGATTTCTCTCACTAAGCCTTTCTGAAGCTCGGAACCAAGATTTGTGAAGTTGGAGAGGTCTGCTTCATCCAATACGACCCACTGCGTTTCTTCTACGGGGTTCATCCTTTCTGTTTCTTCATCGGCTCTTACGTCAAGAGAGCTCATCAATACCACCGCCCCGTCTAATGTCTTTGTTTATGCTAAGTAGCACTCTCTAGCAATTCTTTGTTGACCTCTGACAACACCGACTCCACGGGGTGTTGGAAACTTCATCGCTTGGTAATAGGTGGAAATAACTGCTCTGAGGGCATTCTGAGTAGCCTGTCTGATTATTGCATTGTACGCCCCCACAAACTTCACAACCAGGAACTCAACGTCCTTCTCTATCTGACATGGCTTTTGTCCGAATTTTACTTTCAGAAATACTAGGGCGAATGGGTAAGCTGATGTCCCAGTTATCCCTTTGATAGGTCCTTCTACAGGCAGTAGTCGATCCTTTGGTATCTCCATCTGCTTGAAGGCATCGTAATACAACAAGTCGACAGAGCTGCCCGCATCGACCATTACTCGTTTCACTTCATTACCGTCCATGTTTAGATCTACTACGAGCGCATCATCATGAGGATAACTAACACCGTCTAAGTCAGACTCATCGAACGATATCGTTCCATCGTTTTGCTTTTTCTTCTTGGCCGACAAGTCTTCATCGACCTGCCTGGCATACCTCTTTCTTTCTTTAACGGTGGATCCGCCCGCTGCACTACCACCGAAGATCATGTTAATGACCCTAACCGGTCGGTTATCTTGTTGCCCGGTGTTTCTATCGTCTCTTGCCCTAGACTGTCCTCTCATTTCACGTCGATCGTCAGTATTCTCATTTCGCCTCCTTCCGTCATTCCTATTGTTTCGCCTCCAAGACTGTCGCCCATTGTTTGATCGACCGATCCTATTGTCATTGTCTCGATCGACATTCTGTCCGCACTTTATGAACCGACCCAGCTTTCCCCTTTGGATAAGGAATTTGATTTCTCTTGTCAATTGCTAGCAATCCTCTGTATCATGACCGACCTCTCTATGAAAACGGTAATACAAATCGGGGTCCCTCCTATTGATGGGAGTCTTCAACTTATTGGGTTCTCGGAAGGGTTCCCCATCTGCCCTGATGGCCGCCAATACTTCCGCGTATTGCCTGTTGAGCGGGGTGAATTCTCGTCGATGTCCCTGTCGATCGGTCGGCTTTCTCCAGCCCGACTAATCCTTCTGTCGCTTGTGGGAATCGTCCACTCTACCGCTCGGCCCGCGGTCATCTGATCTTCATTTTGTGTTTCTCAGCACTTCTTCGAGCTGTATATATTTATCCGCCCGATTCCTTATCTCTTGAATAGACTGAGATTGACCGAGGGCTAGTGACTTCTTAAATTCTTCATCCCTGTTATTACTCATCAGTGCCGCCAACATGGATGAGCAGGTGAGGTCAGGGACTTCGATAGCTTCGTTGTTGAAACGAGCGATAAATTCCCGCAAGCTTTCGTTCCGCCCTTGGGTCAATTGCATCACCTCCAAGGCCGTCTTCTGCAGCCGCTTACTTGTGGCGAACTGGTTGAGGAATAGCGACCTAAAGTCCTCAAAGCACGTGATACAGCTTGGAGGTAAGCTATTGAACCATCGTCGAGCTCCCTCTTGAAAGGCCGTAAAGAAAGCCTTACACTGAATGGCGTCTGGAACGCATTGTAGATTCATCATCGACTGGAAGTGCTGTAGGTAGTCTATAGGATCGATCTTTCCAGTATATTTTTCAGGTGTCGGTATTTTGGTGCCGGGCGCCGAGAGGCTATCCAAGATTGCAGGAATGAAGGGAGAGCTATGATGCGCTGATGGATAACCCAGGCGAGAATTTAAGGCCGCATTGATCTGATCATTCACGATTTTTTCTAGGGCCGCAGCAGGATGGCGATTGGCCATCGTTCCCATCTGCTGTGCGGAAGTCTGTTGTTGTTCCTGCTGAGATTGTAGGATCTGACGAATCAATAGATCAGACGCTTCTTCGATCTGTTTTCGAGTGAGGGAAGTTCGTTGCGGCGGAGGAGGATTAGCATCCAGAGGGTGCTAGAAATTCGGATGCGTATCAGTCTCAGCGTTGTCTTCCAGGGCCATGCTTTGTTCTTCTTGATCTGGGTTCTGAGGTGGTTGTTGATCGTTCGGGTGTGTAGATTGCGTGCGAGAATCGTGACATGTTAGCAGAAGGGTGGCTGGTAATTGCGAGCCTATCCACTGTAGCGTGAGTGCCGCGACGGCGGCTATATCAGGGTTGAATGTTGCCGCCTGACTGATCTGTGTGGTTCTGGACATGGTGCCCTGATGTCGGGCCCCACGGTGGGCGCCAATTGGTTTCGCTGGATTCTGACGAGACTACATGTCGCCGTTTGGATCTATGGAGTTGATTGCTTCTTTCGAGAGTTCCAGCTTGAAGGTTCCTGCAAAATAAAGAAGGCACGTCGGGGGTTGTCTCCCGATAAGCCCCTCTGATGCTCAAGTCAGTCTTTTGTGTGGGTAGAATCGCTGTGAGCAGAGACAGCTAGGGTTATGATCACGTACCTCTATTATGGCAGAGTTATACCTTATATATGGAGCAGATGCTAGGTTTAAGTCTTTACGTATGCATAGGAGACTTCCACCTGCGAATGGGCCGCGGACACATGGACCGAGTCTGGACCTGGCATAGCCGATAAGTATGAGACTAATCCTTGAAAGATGGACCGGTCGGCCCATGGGTCGTTATGACTGGGTTCGGGTCCAGCACGACCGACCCGACCAATATCTTTTTTAAATTTGAGCAAAATCTTCGACTAACCCAAATCAAATTGTAGGTACTAAAGGATTTGATAGACTACTGTGGAACAACTTAAGATCTTTTGTGAAAAAGTAGATGCGATTGTCTAGAAAATTATTAGTACCAAGCTTCTTCTGACATGACAACTCTTTATAAAGCTAGGTTCACATCAACATTAAAATTTAAGTCGTACAATTATGGAACATTACGTCGTTTTCTGTTGCAAATTATTTTAGTTGATTCCTTAAGTTGTATTGTTGACTTTTGAAAAATAAAAGGGGGTTAAATATTTCGCAAACTTTTCGCAAACTTATTTGGCACCAATAAAATAAATACAAGCAAACCGAAATAGTAAAAACAATAGAAAATTGGTAACGCAGTTCGGCACACCTTGCTTACGTCTGTGGGGCCCTCACTTAGCTTAATAACTTTCACCGAAGTATGATAGTTTTATCCAAGGCTTTACTGAGCCGACACCACTCAACACTTGACACTATCTCTCAACCTCACTTTCCGTGAAAAAATTTCACACCCAATAGTACGACCACCTAGTACTAACCTCAATAAAGGATTTTCTCAATCAATCTTTTAAACGAAAGAAAAATAAACTAAATAACTCAAGTGATTAATCAACTAAAAACAAAATAATAATACACTTGAGATAAAAAAGAAGACTTCCCTGTAGATTTATCTTCTTGAAATAACCTAGCTAAAACTCTTTACCATAGCCGATTCTTTCTTCATAAAACAAATCACCACAGTCGCGGCTCATAAAAAAGAACACATAATCACTTCAGTTTTCTCACCATAAGAATAACACATGCGACATCAAAACATATGCAGACTAACCTTTGCTCACAAATTAATTTCACCTTGGCTCACAAATCAACTCCAAAGTCACCACATCTGACGCACTACACCTTCGTTGCTTTTTCCATAACTTTTCAATCTGCGCTGGCCAATCCACCAAATACACTCACTATTTAATTAAACAATTAACTCTAGATTCCATCTCACACAAGCATCTTCACCACTTAATTAATGCAACACACATGACAAGACAAATATCTCCTTTGTTTTAATTCAATGAACTCATGCTCACTACACTGTTGCTTTGTCTCACAACACACGTTCCTACTTTTGTTTTTGTTTTCAGCTATTAACCATTGACGCACCCTCTCATACTTAGCCACACACCCGCACATTGGAGATAGAGATCAACTTCAAGACTAGAGATAGATCCGCCAAAGATTCACGATATGCATAAATCCATCAAATATTGAGAGTCCCGCTTTAAATAGAATGTTATCACAACTGAACCATTATCCAAATATCTTTTGAATTCAAGTTAATACCTAACTAATATCTTATATATCCAATTAATAAATAATGCCAAAACATATATCCTAACAATTTCTCCATTTTTGGCATTATTTGTCACAAATATAAAACTCCCCCTTAATCAAACATCAACATTATAATTATCCAATCATCCAAATTTCTCCCCTTGAGACAAAAAGATGTCAAAAAGTACGATGAATAGTCATGCATATACCTTAAAATCTCCCCCCGAATAGAACTTTCATCATAAATAATTTGATGTCTCCTTCTGGAGACAAAATAGTATCAAAATGTATAATCATAATAATCAACTATAGATGCAGTGAAAGAATCGTAAGCACGCCAATATGGCAATTTACCACCATTCAAAACACTGAGAGATATGCTCGAAAGAGAGAGAGATACCTGAGAGAGATCCATACTGATGCGAGAGCTGAAGAGTCTTTGGTAGAGCCAAAAAGAAGTCACAATGCAAACAACTAGAAAAGAGACGACAATAGCAACAAAAAAACTAAAGAACTAAAAAAACAAATCTTTTCTTTTCTTTTCTTTTTTCGTTCCATTTTTTCTTTTTTTGTTTTGTTTTTAACAACAAAAAATACTTTAAAAATGTAAAGCATACTGTCGTTGTGCCCCTCGAAGAAATTCAAACCTGGTCTTTTTCTTTGGCTCGAATGAAAATGTGTGACATAAGTAGCCTGCAAGTTCTCGATAATCAACCTTTTTTTCTCTTGTTTTTCTTCTTTCACTCACATCTCTAATAACATTTTTTGCTGGATGATTTCTTCGAATTCGAGATGAAGAACCTTGGTTTAAATCAACTTTCATTGTTTTAATTCGTTCATCATTCAAAGTAACTGAAAGTTCTTTAGCTTCTACAGTTATTTCCTCAGCAGTAACTAACTGTAAACCACTTTCTGCAGCTGCTCCATTTGCAGTAACGAGTTGTAAGTCACTTCTTACTGTTACTTCATCTACAGTAACTAACTGCAAATCTGGGCATTTTCTTATTTTTCCTTCACCATGTTTTTGTGCTTGTACTTGACCATGCCTAATCCAAGCTTGCTTCGATACTAAGGGATCCTGCTGGAAATTTAATGGAGAGTGTCTAGATTTTTGGTTTTGACCCCTTTGAAACATCATTTATAGTAACTGATAACATCTTGGCCTTATAAGTCCAACGACTCTACAAAAGTGACATGTAGGTATAAATCTTCGATTCTTTCTCTATGTTTCTTCTTCTCGGACAGATTTGGATATGTCATCTTTCTTTTCATTTACTTTAGAGCACTCATCCTTATAGCCAATGCCTTGAAGATCCCCTTTAACTTTACCAATTTTTAGCAACTTTTCTAACTTTTTGGTACCTTCATTTAACATTCTCAATCCCTTTTCGGTACTTACTAATTTCATTCTAGCTTCATCAAGCTCATTTGACGTCAACATCAAATTCCTTTCTAACTTTTGAATGGTGTTCTTCATGGAGATATTCCCTTCCTTCAATCTTTCATTTTTTCTACATTTTTTCTCCCATTTTTTGTACATTAATTAGTAAGCCTTGTAAATATTCTTCACTTTGTCACTTGACCCACTTTCATCACTGTCATAATCTAAGATCAAGCTTTGAGCTGAATTGTTTACATTTTTCTCGAAATTTTCAGATTTACTCAATTTTTTGTCTTCAGTTACTTCCTTCTCGGTTACTGTTAAAAAAGTAACTGGGCTTTTACTGTACAAAGTAACTAAAGCATCATTCTTCACAACTTCTTCTTCACTTCTGGATTCGTTATCACTCCAAGTACTTGTATAAGATTTTCCTTTTCTCTTCTTCATAGTGTTAGCACACTCTGCTTAAACATGTCCGAAGCCTTGACACTCATGGCATTGGATTATCTTTACCTTTCTTTCTCCCTTTTGAGTTTTGACTTGTTTGAAGTTGTTGTTTGGTGAGCTCCCACTTTTTTGCCTAAACTTGGGTCTATCCTTTTTCACTCTCTTCAACCAATTATTGAACTCTCTTGTTAATAGCTCCACATCCTCATTCTCGCCGGATTTATCTTCTATATCATTCGCAGTTTTTCCAATTTCCACCTGTAGTGTCAATCCTTTGCCTTTTTCTTACTTACCTATCAAAAGATTCATTTCAAAGTTTGTGAGGATTCTAATAACTTTTTCCAATGATAGATTATCAATGTCGTGAGTTTCCTCTATTGCTGCAATTTTCGGAATAAATCTTAAAGGCAGTGATCTCAATGTTTTCTTTTCTTGACTAATTTCACGTTGGAGTATTTCTTCCCCAGTTGATGTGCCTGATTCGCTGTATCTCGTAGTTTTTCATGAAAGTCTCCAATAGTCTCATTCTCATCTATCTTCAGCTCTTCAAACCGTATAACTAACATCCATAGTTTCAACGCTATCACAGATTTTGACCATTCATGAATAGTTTGCAAAGCATCCCACGCTTCTTTATCTGTTTCACATGCTAATATCATTGAGAAGCGTCCCTCATCAACAATACTGAATATCGCATTCATTGTTTGTAAATTTCCAATTGCACTTTCTTCTTCGGCTCTTGTCCATTCAGATGGATCTTTTTGAAATGTCTCTCCTTCATGTACTACCGAATGCCAAGTTTTGTTATCCTGAGCTTGGATGAAGACTCTCATCCGTAATTTCCATGTAGGATATTTAAAGCCGTCCGACAGTGGTGGCCTGATAATCGATGCTCCTTCTCTTATGGTTATGTTTGCGAAATTAGGATCTGCACCAACTTGTTACCAAGTTCTGAATCAATGACCTCGCTCTAATACCAATTGAAAAACTGAAGGGGGTTAAATATTTAACAAACTTTCTGCAAACTTATTTGGCACCAACAAAATAAATACAAGCAAACTGAAATAATAAAAACACCAGAAATTTGATAACGCAGTTCAACACACCTTGCCTACGTCTGCAGTGCCCTCACCCAAACTTTCACCGAAGTGCAATAGTTTTACCCAAGGCTTTACTAAGCCGACACCACTCAACCCTTGACATTATCTCTCAGCCTCACTTCCCGTGAAAGAATTTCACACCCAATAATACGACCACCTCGTACTAACCTCAACAAAGGATTTTCTCAATCAATCTTTTAAACGAAAGAACAATAAACTAAATAACTCAAGTGATTAATCAACTAAGAACAAAATAATAATACACTTGAGATAAAAAGAAGACTTCCCTGTAGATTTATCTTCTTGAAATAACCTAGCTAAAACTCTTTACCATAGTCGATTCTTCTTCATAAAACAAATCACCACAACCATGACTCATCAAAACATATGCACCTTATGACATCAAAACATATGCAGACTAGCCATTACTCACAAATTAATTTCACTGTGGCTCACAAATCAACTCCACAGTCACTACATGTGACACATTACACCTTCGCTGCTTTTTCGTAACTTTTCACTCAGTACAGGCCAATCCACTAAATACACTCATTATTTGATTATGTTTGGACCCGATATGAAAATCGGATCCTAACCGGAAAATGAAGGACGGAGGCGAAAAATGAAAAGCGAAAGCATCAAAAGCGAAAGCGGAAGTATCAAAACAAGGAAATACAGATGCGAACGAAACGAATATGAATCAAATTATCGAATCAAAATAAATGATATGGACTATCACATCGAATATCAAAGTGGATAGAATCAAATCATACAAAGCGAACGAAATAATCGAACTGATACAAACACCGACATTCGTTGCAAACACGAAGCATAGTAAACTGATCGCGTTGGAAACCCTAAGACATTCCAAATCCGGTATAATTTTTTTTCTTTCTTATGCATCTTTATTCAAACTAATGCAAATCAAATACAAATGATTTCCACTCTTGAAAATTCATCCTTATACAAATCTCAAATACTTAATCACATTCTTATATATCCATACAAGTTCCAAATCTCCTTTTTATCCCAATTATTATCGAATTTGTTGCTCCATTTAGAGATTCTTCTATTCACCTTATCAATAAGGGTCTTATATTCAGCTTCCTTAAGTTAATTTGTAGAAATAGGAACCCCTAATTATGTAAATGGTAATTAAAGAATAGTAAGTCCCATATATTCTATCACTCTCACTACTTCATCACCACTGTGCTTGGTTAGATAAGCTGCATTCTTGCTTGGGTTGAATTTAAGACCTGACACTTTTATAATGTATGCAATGATGTTAAGAGTGTTCTAATTAATGTAAAGTCATTTTCATAAAACATAAGCAATTCATCAGCAAAGGAAAGTTGAGTGATATCGAGAATTCTACATTGAGTATGAAATCTAAAATTCATGTTGGCCTCTATACAATGTTAAGTGATTCTTTGAAGAACTTCTATGGTAATAGGAAAGAAATAAGGAGAAAGGGGATAACTTTGATGAATTCCTCTAGCAGCTTTGTAAATTTGAGTAGGTTCTCCGTTTATCATCGCAGGGAAGGATACAGTGGTGATATAGGCCTAAATCCATCTCATAAACTTAGAAGGGTATCCAAAAGAATACAATGAGTTTATGATGAAACTCTATTCAATAGTGTCATATGGCTTTATGAAGTCATTTATGAGAGCATATCTCTTAACCCACTTTTTAGACTTATAGTCATTAAACAATTCTTGGGCTAACAAGATCTTGTCACTCATACTTCTACCAAGGATGTACGCACCTTGACTTGCATTAATCAAGCAAGGTAGAATAGCCTTCAGTCTATTAGTAAGGATTTTTTGCAATGATCTTGTATACTAAATTGCTACAAGCAATAGGTCGGAAGTCGTTCAAGCTCATAGGATTAAGACTTTTAGGAACCGAGAACAAATAAGTCTTGTTCGTTTCTATAATCAACTTTCCACTCTTGAAAAATTCTTACACTGTATTGATCACTAACATTTGTAAGACATTCCATTTCCCCTAAAAGAATCTGCCATTAAATCCATTAGGTCCTGGAGACTTATCAAGATGAAATGAGAATAAGACCCTTCTCATCTCTTCAGTGGTGACTAGTTTGAGGAGTTCTAAATGATGAGAAAGATTAACAGGACCAAACATTTTTTTAACAAATCTTCTGAAGAGCAAATAGTGTGGGAGTTCTAAACATTTATAGCTTTAAAGAAGCTTGTGGCTGGCTCTTTCATCTCTTTTCGATCATACTTCACATTGCCATCATTGTCTGCTAGAGAAACGATCTTGTTTCTATTTCTTCTAACTTTTATCACACTAAAGAAATAATTGGAATTTTTGTCTCCTTGTTAGGTCCACTGAATTCTAGACTTCTGTCTAAGTTGTGAAATGTAAATGTCAATAGTGTAACACCGAACTTTTTGAGCCCTTTGTATTGGTTTATACTTGGAGATGCTAGTATATATTGATATATATATATGGTTGTATATGAGTTCAAAGATGTATTTAAGTTCTTTGGATATATATGTAATGATTTATAATGTTATATGCCCTTACATGAACTTAGAGTTCATTGGTATGTGAAATCTTAGAGATTTATGACAAATAAGCTTTTAAGTGTAGAAAACCGAGTCCATTAGATGGATATGACTATGGAGGCTAAGTTAAATGTGTTATAATGCCTTAGAGGTGATTAGACATGATTTATAGACTTATTAGACACTTAGAAAGGTCAATTGGAAAAGTTGATGTACATGAGGGCTTGATTGAGCCAAGGCCCAAAGCGGACAATATTTGTAAGCGAGTGATCTGGGATGTTACAAGTACTTGTCGTATATACACCAACCAAAAAAGTATAAAGTATCTAATGAAACAAAAGGAGCTAAATCTCAGAAAAAGGAGATGACTGGAATTCATTAAGGAATATGATTTAATAATCGACTACCATCCGGTGAAAGTAATTGTGGTAGCCAATGCATTGAGTCGTAAGTCCTGTTCAGCAGTAACTGTTAGGCAAGTTCCTTACCTGATACATTTGATGAGTGTGCGGAGCCTTGAGGTTAGACTTTCAGTGGCAGAGGAGGATGGAACATTGTTAGCAAGGTTTGAAGTTCTGCCTATATTACTTGACGAGATCAGGAGATCACAGGTTGACGATCCTGAGTTAAAAGTCATTCAATGAGAGTGAAGGATTCAGGCTAAGAGAAGATGGGTTATTAGTCTTTAAAGACAGAGTTTGTGTGCCAAATGATCAGGGTCTTAGGCAAGCTATCTTGGAGGAAGCTCACAGTTCAGCCTATGCTATGCATCTGGGTAGTACCAAGATGTATCGAACTTTTAAAAAGAGTTATTGGTGGCCAGGGATGAAGAGATAGATAGCAAAATTTGTGGCCAGATGCCTTCCCTGTCAACAAATTAAGGCAAAGCATCAGAAACTAGCAGGTATGTTACAGTCTTTGCCTATTCTAGAATAGAAGTGGGAGCATGTGACGATGGATTTTGTAGTCAGGCTACCTCGTACATCGAAGGGTCATGAAGCTATTTAGGTTATAGTGGATAGATTGACGAAGTCTGCTCATTTTCTGCCTGTCCACACAACCTATTCATTGAAAAAATTGGCAAAGCTGTATATCGACCAGATTGTAAAGCTGCACGGGGTACCAGTTTCTATAGTATCATCCAGGGACCCGAGATTCACCTCACAATTTTGGCTA